>BLKR01006435.1:0-57268 GCA_011170035.1 Teleogryllus occipitalis
AGTAATATCAATTATAATAGTAACAATACTAATAACAAAATACTATTCATTCAGAAATGATTTAACGATATTATTAATGATGCCTAGTGCATCTAACAAATTCAGGGTGAAGGAAAGAGAATTTTGGTTTGGCATTCTCCTTCTACATCAGTCCAACTGCAATTTAACACAGGCAGGACGGGATATGCCAGTTCTTTTTTCTTTGCTTCAACTTGAACAGTCAACATGAAACAGAAAACCAATGGGATTAGAATTTTTATTTATGTTTTTTAAGGGAGGTAGTGATGTGATTTGTGTATTCCTTCGCACTGTAGAACATATTGTTAAGCAGGAAAGCTTTCAATTTACTTTTAAATCTATGTATTGTGTTTATATCTTTAATATCATGGCTCAATTTGTTGTAAAGTGTAATCTCCTCTATTAGGGTACTTTTTTGATAAAGTGTAGTGTCAGAATGGGGAACATGTAGGTTATCCTTTTGTCGAGTGTTATAGTTGTGAACATCAGAATTTAGAGTGAAAGTATCTTTGTCTTCCATGAGAATCTTCTTTGTGAGGACAACTATTTCAAATATGTACATGCATGGTAGTGGAAGAATCCTTAATTTTTTACACAAGGGTTTGCAAGACTCCAGCTTATGAGTGCTGGTCATTGTTCGCAGTATTCTTTTTAAGATAATAAATGTACGAGTGCTTTCAGGGGCATTACCCCAAAATATTAATCCATATTTCAAGTGTGAGTGCACATTTGCATAATACATTGTCCTAAGAGTCTCAATGTTGAAGCTTGACCTGAGGGTGTATAGAGCATAGCAAGATTTGGTGAGCTTCTTATTAAGATTTGAAATGTGAGCATTCCATTTTAGGTTTTCTTGGATTGTTAGACCAAGGAAGGTAGTTTAATGGGATATTGTTACAGGATTATTATTTATGAGCAAATGCTGAGAGTTTTTCTTTGCATCAGGGAGTCATGAAATTTAGAGAGACTGTCTTATTGGTGTTTATGATGAGTTTGTTATCTTTAAACCATTTTACTAGTGCATGCAATGTTTTTTGAGTTTCTTTTTCTAATAATTGTTGCGTGTTTGCTTTTATGATTATGTTTGTGTCATCTGCAAACAAAATTATTTTGTTATTTTATAAAGCCAAAGGCATGTCATTTATGTATATAAGGAATAGTATTGGCCCTAGGATGGATCCTTGCGAGATCCACAATTTATCATCTGAGGGCAGGAGTAGTACGAGGAGATTTTGTTATCTTTAGTGTGCTGGAGGGTAACTACTTGGCTACGGTTTGATAAATATGATTTAATCAACTGGCCTGCAATGCCTCGGATCCCTAGCATTTCTAGTTTTGTTAAAAGTATGTGATGATCAATAATGTCAAAGGATTTTGACAAATCTAAGAAAAGGCCAATAGGAATTTCAAACTCAACTCTGTTCTTTTTGTATTTGTTATTGTTCGAATGATTCTCTCTAGCATTTCTAGTTTTGTTAAAAGTATGTGATGATCAATAATGTCAAAGGATTTTGACAAATCTAAGAAAAGGCCAATAGGAATTTCAAACTCAACTCGGTTCTTTTTGTATTTGTTATTGTTCGAATGATTCTCTTTTGTATTTTGAATGTTTGCCTTAGCCTCTGGTGCTTGGCCCCATATTATTATCCCGTATTTGAGAACAGAGTGCACATTTGCAAAGTACACTGTTCGTGCTGTTTCTTATTATTATTATTCTAAGAGCATAATTAAGTTTGCTCAATTTTGAATTTATATCTTCTAGGTGTGACTTTCATTTGAGGTTCAATTGTATGGTGATTCCGAGAAATTTTGTTTTCTGTGCTTGTGTGATGCTGTTTCCTTCTAATGTTAAATTTAGTGAGTATTGTTGTGTTGAGTGGGAGAACGACTAGAAAAAGTTATTCTTATCGGAATAAATAGCTTACTAGAGAAAAAAATACTTGTAAATACTCAACATGATTGTAGAAAAAGACTAGCCATCTCAACAGCAGTTGCCAACTTCTGCCACACAGTTTGAAATAACCTTGGACAAAACAGAAAGATTGCAACTCTATTTCTAGACTTATCAAAAGCCTTTGATAGTGTGTTCCATGAACTCTTCCTAAAGAAAATAGAAACCATTGGAATATGAGGTAAAGTAAATTTTCTTTTTGAATCTTCAACAGGCCACAAATAATGTATGGAAATTTTATGGGTAAAAGCAAATAGTACAATCAAATTACAGCTCAGTGCATACAGGTGTTCCACAAGGATCAGTACTAGGATTAGTATGTCTTACTAGAATCAGTACTATGTTATAATTTTTTAAAAATTTATTTATGCAACAGTGAAAGACAGAATTGTGTATTAACAGTTTGCATTGGGTAGTCTATTTGTTTTTACTTATAATATTTTTTTTATTTTGCATAGTTAAATAGTTAAGTGTAAGCAAAACAATAAGGCTCTGTATGAAAACTATGTGGGGTATACAGCACAGTACAGGATGTATGGTGCACTAATAATAATACAAAATGTATATCATATAATATATAACAGAAAATATATCACCAAGATTTACATTCCCACGTATATCACTATAGAACACAAAAATTATTTACACTGTGACACAGTATTGAATAATTTTATATTCCATATGCACGAGGTTGGGCAAAATACTTTAAATTTAGTACTTGAATACTTCAGTTCGAGTTTCTTGGCTTCGGAAGGCAATATAAAGACATAGGTTCCTAATACTAGACTGTATCAGTGAATATAGGAACGACGTGTAATTTTCGAATGAGATATTTCAGGAAAAAATGTTTTATATTTGAAAAATAAATATATCTTCTCAATGAAAATCAATATTTTATGTATTATTTTACTTAAATAATATTACTTTCAAGTAATACATAAGAAAAATGCAAATTTAAATTATCATTTACTGAAGTTTTTGTTTCCAATGTCAGAACTTTTATTACTGAAGCTGCATGTTTTACATACTTGAAAATATGTGGAATCTATATATTTAAAATAATCAGGTATTCTGCAATGGCTTCGTTTAGAGCTTCTACTGAACCGATTGTTGTATTTTTTCTTTTAAATGAAAGAATATGATCCCTAGATGTGTTATCAGATATTGTTTGTGTTGATTCACCAACATTTACGGTGTAAATTAATTAATTAAATCATTCTTGAATAGTACGCTTATCAATAGTCAATTGTTTTATTTCAAAGGGTGGCAGTTTCAAAATCGATATACATGATTCCACGATGCTTGATGTTTTGTTTTGATTGTTGAGATTTGTTTACAATTCATCAAGGTTTTGTTTCAGTGTAATAATTGCATTGTGGTGTTGACAGTTTGCATGTATTTGCTTCTGTGGTGTATTTTGTAGAGAGCACAGTGGGTTTTGCTCGGTTGTACTTTAGTGAAGTTGTTTACAGGTTCTGTCGAATTCGGAATCGTTGTCCACCCGCCCCAAAAGATGCAAACATACATTAACTGGGCGCAGGGAAAGAGAAAGTCAACGTAGGTGTCGTGATAGCGAGATCATTTGGTTTTCTATTGGGTCATTGTCTATGAAATGTCAGTTTTGTTCTGCTTTGTACTTTCCATGTGAGAGAAATTCTGCAAACGATTTACTGTGTTGCTTAAATGGGAAAATAAGTTTACCTTCGAGTAATATGCCAGAAGAAATCAAACAGTCGGTAATAGGAGATGATGACACAACAAAAAACTTTAGAAATAATATCCTTCAGTATAATAGTGCTATATCTTTTGTGCCGATATTGCATTGCCACCTGGTCATGGGCCATACGTGTTCAAAATTTTTGGAACTCATCACCGAATATCTTCGTTATACCCTCAAGATCCAAACAATGCAATATATTGTGAACATTAGTCTGGGTACAGTATTTTACAATTATCTCAGATCTCACCGTCAAATTTTGACAGGTTCTCACTAGTTATCTTTAAAAAATATATTAATGAGAATCCTTTTGCAAACCACCTTTGCTAAAATGAAAGGATTCTGTGACACAGATAAACTTCTTTTCCATGGATGGTTCAGGATTTCTTATTCATATCATACATTCATTTTTAGTTAATTCAGTACATTTTATAAGTATTTCACATGCTCGTAAATTGATGGTCCCTGCTTTGCTTCTGGGCAGTAAATGTAACTTCATTTTCTTGAGCTCTGTTTTGCTAGGCACCACAGGAGTGGAGAGTTGGTTATTTGTCAGTAGCATATTCAAATCAAATGTGATTGTTCACCCATGCAGTTGGGCATGAACATTTATCAAATATTAAAATGTTCCATTCTACCTTTTTCATAAGTGCGTAGTAAAAGGGAATCTAGGGATTCGGGAACTGAAGAAATGTGCAATTGCATTCACCCTACATACATCATACTTGATTCATCATGCACAATTGAAATATAATCAATATTATGTTTATTATCTTATTCCTTCATTTTCAAAGCAGGTTTTTGACGTAATGAAGTTAGTGCTGATGAAAAGGGAAGAAAAACAATTTTTTTTACTAACTAGAAATGGTGGTGTGTAGAATAGATTGGGAAAAGATTCAATAAAAGTAATTAATTTTTATTTATGTAAATCAATTTTTAATTTACTACAAAAAAAAATTGCCAATGTGGGAATCAATGAAGTAATACCCTTCCAGAGCATACCAGAACAATAGTTAAGACTTCTCTTATTGTTACACACTTTACAACTTCTAACATTTTAATCCAATTAGTCAAAAAAACAAGTTTGCTGATACTGAATACTAGAGGACCTATGAACTACACTTCATAATGGCAATATTGTCAGTTCTATTTTCCTCTTGCACACTAATTTTTATTTCTTTAAAGAGAATAGCAGGGGAGGGAAATTTTTAAAAGAATGATGAATGAATTTTTAAAAGATGATATTTAGCAAAATCATTTAAAGACCACATTTCAAAGCATTTGTTTAATAAACCACTTCAGAAATTTCATGGGATAAGTAAAATTTCTTTTAGAAAACGTTTAAACACTTTTTCCATTCTCCATTGTAAAGAACCAACATCGCTGTGCAGAAAAAATTACTCTGGGCATTACAAACGTGTTATCTTTCTTATTACTAATGTATAATCTTTCTTTTTCTCCCCTTAACTTAAAAATTTATTATTTCTGCCAACCATCCATTTCACTATTCTACCATCACATCCTAACAAATACAACCACACACTGCTGGTATGGTCGATAGTTACCTTGCCCAAGATTATTACTTGTCTTACCCATCCCAAACGTAGCTTAAATCACATTTTTGTAATCTGAATTTCATGTTTTCATCACAAATACATACTGCAAAATTTTTTTTCTAATGTTTTGAGATTTCTATTAATAACTGCAATATAATTTTAAAAAAATTAATTTTAGAACCACTGAATTTTGGAGACAGTGTAACAATAAAAATAGCTGTTTCGAGGCAACTATCAGTGTCTATGAAACAATCTAAGCAAGTCATTGCAGCAACACATGTGTACTCTTCTGTAAACCTTGATATGAGAACCAGGATAGAGAAAGAAAAAAAACAATTATGTATTACAAAATAATTTATTAAATAAAAGGGTAAAATAAAAATTTTGAAACTTTAGAGATGAATAGTGCCAATTGTTTTATTAAATTAACAAAAGGGAATAACTGTGCAAATTTAGAAATGTGTAATACAGAAAAAAAACAAATCCAAATACATAAAATTTGATTGGCATCAAATTATAACTGAATAGTGACAAATGTTTGAATTACAAATTACAAGACAATAAAATAATATTGTCAAATTAGGCAATTATACATGTTGAATCAGCAAACCAATGGCCAGTTTGATCGAAGTAAAATCAATTAATAAAAGTGCAAATTAGGAATGAATATAATACAAAAGGAAAGCGACTGGCATCAAATTACTACTAAATAGAGAAATTGAATTACTTATCACAGAGCATTATTTAAAGGAAAACTATACATTTGTTACAATCAGCAATTTTACAAGCCAGTCCAGCAGATCATGGCCTCAAGAACATCAGCTCTAAATCTTAGAAACACCCAGTCCAGTTCACAAATGAATTCTTTAAACAAAACTCAAAACGTGATAAGTTCACCCAATTCAATCCCTCAATAAGTGATTAAACTGGGACAAACATAAACATACACAGAGAAAACAGTACTGCTGGCAACAGTCCTATTACAAAGAATTTAGAGATTTCATATTAAAGATACAACTACACTGATTATGAAAATCAAAACAAATCGTCAACAGCATGATATGTAAAAGTGTCAATGACCACATGAGCAATTAGTATATCTAACAATGAGATTAAAACGTCATGAATTTTTGACAAGTACAGTCATTTAAAATAGTAACAGGTAGAAGGGAGACAAAGTTAGGAAATAAACCACTAAAAACCAAAACCACCAATTAAAACAAAAACCTAATAAATGCTAATGCAAACACAAACTAAACTAAAAGAAATTAACCCTAATAATACTCTAATTTAATAAACACTAACAATAAGCAATATCGCTAAATGCACAGGGCACAGGCGAGAACACGTGGACGTAAAACAACACAAGCGACCATTAACCAACACGACAAGCAAGCGGTGAACAATGCGCCGACGGAAGTACAATGAATGGATCTCCCTACCACGCGTAAAACGATACGCAGACAATGAGGAATGAACAGAACCGAACCGAACGCCGCGGAACGGACAGAACCGGGAGCACCGGCTCGTAATAGTTCCCAAAAGCACCACAATGGCGCTAGAGTCACGAATCGCCGTCCAGGTTTTAGCCGCAACTGTGGGGCGTCACGTGGGAGGTTTTGTCGCGCGCGCTACGAGAGGTCCAAGTAGTTGCAGTGACGTACTCTAGATGGCTGCACCAGCGCTATTTTTGTCATGTGATATCTGACGTCACTCGAGGACTATCAGCGAACATTCAAGAAGGAGCGAAAATTTACGAATGATTAACGATGTTTCGAGAATTCAGCCAATCGCAGCCAATACTCGTATCCCTTTCATCGTACCCAAAGAGTATAATCGTACCCTTTGAGTTTGAGACGGGCCCCCTGAAGACATTTTGGAAAGAAAGGGTGCCGAAAGAGTGTGTTTTCCAGAGAAAAGGTGGTGTTTTCTGTTCCGCTTCGTACAGAAGCCAAAAAATGCCAAAGGCTCCTGGTCAGTATGTTTTCAAATATTAGTATGACAAAAATTGTTATTACTGAAAAGACGAAAGTAACATAATTTACCGTTATGAATTCAAGATGTCTTTGTCCCATTACATTTTTAAAAATGTAAGGAATGCACTATTTATCGTAAATATTTTATAGTAACTATAATTCGTAGTGTGTAATATGTGACATTATATATAAATATTAATAAACTAAATTGTTTAGAATGTAGAACATTCTGTAATACGACACCCATTTCATATAATAATACATTTCAAATTGCTTGATAACCACTACATTCCAATAATGTTATAATACATTTCAAAATTAAAACACATAGTATGTATGAATGGAGTTGTTAACATGAAATATGTGAATTAATATTTAGATTGAATTTATTGATGCAAAAAATTGAAGGATTTTGTTTCATGTCATAGTAATGTCATGAATTGTAAATTCATTACAAAACATTAATATAATTTTTTTTTTCAGAAATACTTATGTGTGTGCTCCTGGTCCCCAATCCATATCTGGAAGGGGACTTCATTTCCACCGCATACCACAAAAATTTTCAATCAGCACCATTACTAATAACTGGCAGTCATTTCTGCATCTTCCACCAATATCAGAATGGCCTAATGATAATTGGGAAAGGGTCACCTTGTGCTCTCATCATTTTCAAGAGAGTGACTACAACCGAAGACACGAAGAACAGTTCCTAGGCCGCTTAGTGGCTGGGACTGTTCCTTCCAAAAGTAAGTTTTCAAGTCATGAAATAAAATTATTTTAAGGAGAGAAGGAGAAAATTGCAATTTATGCTATGTGCTGTGAGATACCACTGCAATCATTTTTTTAAAATTAATACACAGAATTGCAACAATGGAGAATTTTTATCATAAATAAGTTTACTTCAAAAATGGCAACAATACTTTAGTGAATAGAATTCAGAAACAAGTATCATTTCTTTCTTATTTCAATTGTATTGCTAACCTTTCTTGCCGTGCTAATATATCTGCTGAACAAAACTTGTAATTCCAAATCAATGGATCAAACTTACAAGTGTCATTATTTCTTAACTGCAGAATCTACCTAGTGGTCCAGGTGCCTTCGGGGAAATCTTCTCAACTCGATATGAGAGTACCCATTCAGGTAAATTATTATTTAATTATCTTAAATTTTTTTTCAAACAATATACCATTCCCATTGAACATTCGACTATTTCGGTTTGTTGATCGAAGACAATACAATATTGAAATCAGCTCTCAGCCAATCCTTGTATTTCATTTCAATCTGCCCCAATCAGCCGGGCGGGCGGCGGCGCGCCGCCGCGGCGGAGGCGCGCGGTTTGGCGCGCTGGCGGCCCGGCAGCGGCCCACTGAGTGACGTCACCAGACTTCCGGCCGGCCGGTGGGCGCGCCCACTAGTTCACAATTAATTACTCTGAAGTTTGAAGAGCAATTAAATCAATTTTCGCGTATTTAATTAGCTATTAAATCGCTCTACAAGATGACATATTTGGTTTTGTAGTAGCTCATTGTGGGAGTGCCAGCATAATATTATGCTAGCTCACCATTAATTATGCAAAAATTTGAAGAGCACAAACATTAATTGTTGCCTAATTAATTAGCAATTAAATAATTCTAAATGGTGGCATATTACTTCACAGTACTATATACCAAATATATTACTGCGAATATATCGCTTTTAATGTAAATACTACCGACGTGGGAGACAAGATAAAAAAATTCATATTTAATTTTTTTTTAAACAAAAGATTAGAGCAATATGGCGTGTATGTCATTGGATAGGGTGCAATCTGTAGTAACGCTACTAAAAATTCAAAGACAAAATTTGGAGCCGTTTTTGAGAAAAATCTTGTTTTTGTACTGTTTTAAATTTGCAAATATTTCACGCTCTTTTGCACAAAAACTAGAAAAATGTTCGAAAAAATGTACGTGACCTTTATGATTCAATTATTTATAGACAACAAATTTCTTTTGAAGAAAAAATCTGTCTTTAATTTAATAGTTGTAGGAAGACGATGAAAAGAGTCAAACTTTTGCAATTTTCTGAACTTCAGAGTTAACTGTGAAAATGTGACCTATGCCGCCTTTATGAGCGTATTTTACTCTATTCTTACAAGAAATTTAAAGACAAAATTTGGAGCCGTTTTTGTGAAAATTTTGAAAATGTTCGGGGAGCTTCATAAAGAGTATCCCTAAATATTAAAGAATGTTTTTCAAACTATTAAAGCTTAAACTCGAACCAGATCGACGGCGCTTTCTTCAATTTGGGAAAGATTGTACGCATGGCTTAGGCGCTAACTGAGTTCGCAGACGGATGGACGGACGGACTGACGGACAGACGGACAGATGGACAAATGGACGGACGTTTTGGAAAAAAAACAACACTTTTTCGGTATCGTGGGACCCCCAAATGTGTATTTCCGTTGAAATCTCGAAATCGATTTTCCGCAGTATTACATAACTTTCTCTACTATAACATATATTACTCCCGTATATATGTAGGCATACGAAAAAAGTGAAAATCAATGAAAAATGTTTTTCTCGGGTGTGTACTTATGATACTTGACCAAGTGACAATTTGGACATCTTTGAGTCAGTATGACGGCTACTTAGAGACGCCGAAACGGAATGGCGGGGTCAACATCGGCAATAAAAACAATTTTCAACCATTAGAGCGAAACATTAGCTTTGAGCTCGGAATACAAGAGAGTATGAAAAAAACTTTGTATACAATCTGGCCTACAGTTTGAGAGGTCACATCGGTATGGCATAGAACTCCTTCACACTTTGGCTATCTGACGAACAATATGCAACAAGAAGTAGCCGTATTCTCAAAATTCCATAAAGCGTTCTTTAAAGTCAAGTAACATCGAAAAAAGTTTGATATGTCCACAAATATGTTTAATTCAACATACGCAGCAGTGAACCAATGCAGCAGTGAATAAAGAAATCAGTCACAATAGTGCAGCTCAAATGAGGGTCGTTAACAGTGAGGGCGCGCGACGCAATTTTAACCGATTGAGGTGCAATAGTAACATATCTCGAAGCATGATTATTTAAGAAGAGATTTCAAGCTTTAATCTTACCTAAGTTAAAAGTATTTTGGTTACAAATTTACGGAGTTATGGCTATTTAAGTGTCTGTTTCTAGGGTTTTAATGTAAATTGACCTTATTCTGACTAATGTGGCACACTGTTTGAGACAAATAAGTAATGTTTGATGATCATAAAATTGTTGCGAGATAAAGTGGGCACTATTTCAGGCAAAACTCCGTTAGTAGAAATACCATTACATAATATTTATTCGTTATTTTCTAAAAAGTAGCGGGAAAGGCCGAATATTGAAAATTGGGTGTTTATGGGGTTTGTAGCATCCCTAAACCCATTTTAAAAATGGTTCCGGGGTGCTGATGTTACTCTTTCGAACTAACTTTTTCGTTAAGCCATTGAATTCTGTTTTTCTTCGATACAGCCTAAAAAAGTGTGTGTGTTTGTGTTTGTGTGTGTGTTTGTGTTTGTGTGTGTGTTTGTGTTTGTGTTTGTGTGTGTGTTTGTGTTTGTGTTTGTGTGTGTGTTTGTGTGCGTGTTTGTGTTTGTGTGTGTGTTTGTGTTTATGTGTGTGTTTGTGTTTGTGTGTGTGTTTGTGTTTGTGTGTGTTTGTGTGTGTGTTTGTGTTTGTGTGTGTTTGTGTTTGTGTGTGTGTTTGAGTTTGTGTGTGTGTTTGTGTTTGTGTGTGTGTTTGTGTTTGTGTGTTTGTGTTTGTGTTTGTGTGTGTTTGTGCTTGTGTGTGTTTGTGTTTGTGTGTGTGTTTGTGTGTGTGTTTGTGTGTGTGTGTGTGTTTGTGTGTGTGTTTGTGTTTGTGTTTGTGTGTGTGTGTTTGTGTTTGTGTGTGTGTTTGTGTGTTTGTGTTTGTGTGTGTTTGTGTTTGTGTGTTTGTGTTTGTGTGTTTGTGTGTGTGTTTGTGTGTGTGTGTTTGTGTGTGTGTGTTTGTGTGTGTGTTTGTGTGTGTTTGTGTGTGTTTGTGTGTGTTTGTGTGTGTTTGTGTGTGTTTGTGTGTGTGTTTGTGTGTGTGTTTGTGTGTGTGTGTGTTTGTGTGTGTGTGTGTGTGTGTGTGGAACGGTTTTGCGGTATCCGGGAACAAAATAGAAGACCAACAAACACAAAGCAGAGAACAAACGCTTGGCAACTTCGACGTTTAGTTCGATCAACTTTCGTAAATTCAAAATTAAATTATTTCCCACATAACTTTTGTTTCTACTTATGTAATAAAAATATGTTTCCAACGATAAAATATCATTAAAACCAATTTTTAATTCCTATTATTATTATTATTATTATTATTATTATTATTATTATTATTATTATTATTATTATCACCATTATTATTATATTCACATAGCGTCTGTGCTACCACTGTTACTAATTGTTATTAAGCATTATTAATTAATATTGAATTATATCATAAATATATAACTATTACTGTTAAATCAATAATTAATTTGGGACACGTTCCGGGACCTAAAATTTTATAAATGAAGGGTGTGTGTGTGTGTTTTTTGTTCGTCTTTTTTTCTAGGGGAAAAGTTGCCATCTTTCCTGCTTCCACAAGGTCCCATCCAGTTGTCCAATATAGACCTTCGAACTCCGGTTTTTAAACCAGCAACACCAGCTTTCTCGTGTCATTTTCCAAACCATACCTTACGTAAACTTGTGTTACATTGCTGTGGTTTGAAGAGTCTGATTTCCAGTAAATCAAATTCACGAAATTAATGTACAAACGTTATTTACATTGGTCGAAAAATTTGCATTTCTCTTCATGCTTTGGGCAACTATGAAATCAAGACAATTTGCTTATTGACTGACGTTAGTATTTTCATTTCTCTTCTCTTAGAATTCTTTGGCTTTCAGCCAAATAAATCTGCATGACATTTTCAGAAAACTTTCTTTTCCGAACAATAATCTTAAACGAACACTGCATTAAACAAATCTCATTGAAATAATCCTTTAAATGCTATTTAATCATTTTATTTTCTCATTCACGTTGTACTGAGAAAGTTATATACTACTTCAAAATGCCAATGTCGATCTTCGAATGGAATTTACCTTTTTGGGGGTCCCTGAAACCGAAAAAGGTACTTTTAATGCATGTCCAAATGCGAAGAATTCTGAGCGCCCAAACAGTACATAGGATTTTCTTCAAAATAAAACATTTAACAGAACTCGAGGTTCTGCGAACTTGAAAGAGAGCTTTTACTTTCTCGTATACGTACGTACACGAGTAATATACCTAGTACAGAGAAAGGTATGTAACTCTGTGGCAAAAAGGGCGATTTTCGAAAAACTCATAGTGTGCGAGCCTTGCTACAGAAACTAGTGGTGCTAAAACAGCACATACTTCCTTGTCCGTATTTTCACACAAAATTACGCGAAAAATACTCAAATTTTCGAAAAATTGTACACGACCTTATTTGAAAATCTATCTTTAAGAAACAAATTATCTTCACATTTGTAGTTATAGCCGAAAAACTAAAATTTTTCCAATTTTTAAACAATCATAGATTTGCACGAACTTGTGACCTGCTCCATTATCTTAGGCGTCATATTCGCTATCCGAGGACAAAATTTAATCAAAAAAATGTGGTGCCTTTTTTAAGAAAAATTAAAGAAAAAATGCCTATATTTGACAGAAAATTATGCAAAAAATTCTCGTATTTTCAAAAAATTTATCATGACTTTATTTGAAGATGTGTTTCATCTAAGAAGAAGATCAATAATCTAAGAAGATCTTCATAATTGTAGTTGTTATTAAGGCGTCGAGAAAAAATCAATTTTTGTATATTTCGAAAAAAGGGTTTTTAACATATATAAGATCTTCATTCTCTTAAGCGTCGTATATGCTATCCCAGATAAAAAATTAATCAAGAAAATTGGGAAGATTTAAAGAAGAAGGTGTTTAAAGAATAAATTTCAATAAGCAAAAATCCCCAAATTTAATATATAAAATGAATGAAAATTTTTTGAATTTTGGCTATTTTAAAAATCTTTGAAGACATTTGTTTAGAAAATTGAAAATACCCCAGGAGCTTCATGTAAAGTACCCCAAAAATCAAAACATCTGTTTAAAATTTAAAGAGTCGTGACATCAGCCAGATTGACCGGGGAATATGAATTTTGGAGAAAATAGGCTGAAGCCGCTAGGGTTGTTCACAGGTCTGTGAACTTCCGACTACGGAAAATCGGATGGAAGGACGGATGGACGGAAGAACGGACAGACGGAAGAATGGACGGACGGAAGAACGGACGGAAGAATGGGCGGAAGAACGGTCAGACAGACTGACGGACATTTTCCTGTCAATCGTTTTTTTAGTATCATGGATTCTATCTACACCATTTAGAGGATTTTTTCTAAATTTAACATCTCCATTTCTCCACTTCTTCGTTTCCAAGGCCACCAATAAGAGTTTTTATACAGAAAATGTGCCGTTTTTTTTCGGCAGTCTAACATAACTTTCTCTATATTGCATTAGCGGTGGCGAAAAAATAACTAGAGGTACTACAAAATGGCACAGACTTTCTCGTAGTAAAGTTTTCTAATTTCCCTCTTGTAGACTGATACTGTACAGTCTTGCCCTTACTTCTTGCCTGCTGCCATCTATCGCCGCCCAAAGTACATTTTTTGAAATTCTCTCAACTTTTCGGTTTTCAAATAATAGAACCAAAATATTATTTAAAGAATATTAAACAAGGCTAACATCTTATCCAAAACAGTAATTTTCAACAAAAAATTTGGAGCCATCTTTAAAAAACTGGCCAGAGAATGGAGCAAGATCTTAAAGCCAGATTACACGAAGGAAATTAGAAAACTTTACTACGAGGAATTGTTGCACGTCTAGTTACAATTATTATGAGTTATTACTTACAAAAATTCTCTAATGTCATTTAATTATTTTTTCGCTCACAAAGATTCCAAATTGTTCTGCAAAGGCGCAAAACTTACAAAAATTATTTTACTAAGATTCATTAATGAAGAAAGATGACGTGTGTCCATTGCAAGCCGGTGTTCAGAGCGATGAAATTTAGGCGCTGCTAAAGTGTCACAATTCGTTCAAATCATCTTGGAATACAATGTAACAAACGGTTATATTCGAGTCCCTATTAAATCTAATCAACACTGGAAATGTACTAAGTTATTCGTTCATTTTTGAGGTGATTTAGGTGTGTCTGCAAATTGGTGTAGTGTCAAGTAACCCTAGTTCTGTTTCACAAGCTTGTCATCGTTTCGCCATGTTTTCACAAGATCTTAACGGTTATTTCGACAGAAGTGGTCGGGGCGCTGATCAACGTGTCATTAGAGCGTAGCCTACATTGCTGGCAACTTGCAATGCATAAAGGCACGCAGAGAGAGGTACCTACCCACTGAGGTAATGATGATATAAATGAATGGATTTAGCCGAGATTGCTAAAGAGAGGAAGATTCCTGGCCAAAGCGTCTTCATGGCTTTCAACGATTCGATTCTTCTTCTAAAACCGCCAAACTTACCTACACAATGAGCTTAAATATAAAGCTATGGTTCAATCTGACGGAGAAGTCAATGTACAACAAGTGGTGGTTGGCCCGCACAATTGACTAAAGCTAGCAGCACCCACTCAGAAAAACCATCTAATAATCAATTCAAAAATCTGAAACTACCCAAAATTTAAAAGTAATTATGGGCCTTAGTAAAAACAAAAATTTAAAAAAACACAGGAAAAATGGACAGACGGACAGGCGGACGGACGGATGTTTTGAAACTAGAGGTGCTATAGAATGGCACAGCCTTTCTCGTCCCAATTTTTTCTAATTTCCTTGGCGTGTACTGAATTTAAGGTCTTCCTCCATTCTCTGGTCAGCTGCCATCTGTCGTCACCGAATTTTTTTACTTTTTTTTTGTTGACTTCTTCGCAACTTTTCGGTTTCTTAATAGAAGAACCGAAATATGACTTCAAAAATATTAAAGAATAGTAAAACTTCGTCCTAAATAGAAATTTTCATTGAAAAATATTAAGCCATTTTTAAGAAAATGGCGATTAAGCATTACTGTAAATGCGAAATTTAAAGCTCTTTTTACAGTAATCTATTGAGTTTTCGAAAAACTAAATTTGAAGTCCTTTGAAGCACTTCCACTCACAAATGTAGTAATGTATACAAATCGACGGAAATGTGAATATTAATGGCGTGAGAGATATTTAAACAAATATTTGTGTTATTTTCGAACAAACATAAGAATACACGAAAATGAACATTAAATCATATTAAACTGAGCAATTAGTAACATCCGTTGAAAAAAATTGAGGAAAAAGTTTGGAGCAGTTATTGAGAAAATGTTTGCGCATTTCTGAAATATCGAGATATTGAGCTAATTTTTACAGAAAACTGTTGTGTTTCCGAGGAACTTTATTTGATATTATTCATAGCGCATGTACTCATAAATCTAATAACGTAAAGAAATAACCTCTAATGTAAATATTACCCACGTGAGAGAAAAGTCAAAAAAATTAAATTTTTGTAAATTTTGTAAAGGCAAAAGAAAAGAGCTGTATAGAGTTTGTCATCAGATAGGGAGCATTTGGTACTATACGTACCAAGAATTTAAAGAAAGAATTTAGAGTCTTTATTGAGAAAATCTTGTTTTTGTAATTTTTTTGAAATTGCAGATATTGCACTCAATTGCACAAAAACTACTAAAATTTGAAAGAAGTGTTCCTGACTTTAATTAAAGAGCAACTTATGGGCTACCAATTTCATTTGTAGGCAAAATCTGTGTCTTCAATTGTATTGTTGTAGAAAGACGGCGAAAAATATTCAAAGTTTTGCAATTTTCGAAAATTTAGAGTTAACCGTGAAAATCGTACCGATGCCACCTTTGTAAGTGTAGTCTACCCTAAACTTACCAGAAATTTAAAGAAAAAATTTGGAGCTGTTTTTGAAAAACTTTTAAAATGTCCGTGAAGCTTCATGTAAAGTACCCCCAAATTTTAAAGAATGTTTTTTAATATTTCAAAGCTTCAACTATAACCAGATGGATAGGGGCTTTGCAATTTGGAAAAGATCGTACGTGTAGATTAGGCCTTACGTGTGTATTAGGCATTACTGTAAATGCGAAATTTGAAGTCCCTTTTTACAAGAATCTATTAAGTTTTCGAAAAAGTTCATTTGAAATCATTTGAAGCATTTCCACTCACAATGCATACAAATTGATGAAAATGTCCAAATTAACCGATTGAGAAGTATGTAAAAAAATGCAAATGCACACACAAGCCTCTATGCCCTAGGTGGGATGCGAACTCACGACCATTTGAAATGAGGCACCTAGACTCTCCCGCTTGAGCGACCTTACCACCGAGGTCAGAATAACAAAATTCAAGTGTGTGATGCTTCTTTCCATTGACCAAACCTGATAATGCGCTACACCAGGGGTTCCCAACGGGGTCTTTATAGACCCCATAGGGGTCAATAAAGTTTTGAAGGGGATCAAAAATGATAATGGGGCCGATAGCCGAATTATGAACCGACGCCGTATCGGTGCAATCAAGATCATATTGAAAAAAAAAGACATCTTAATTAACTGTTTTCGGATGTAAAGCAACAAAACGTGTGATAATAAATTATAAATGCGCTCCTCTTCTTTCGAATCTGTCTTTCGTTCTTAGGAATTAAGGAATTAGGATGTTTAGAAAACTCGACAAAGTATATCTATGCGTTAACGATACTCGATCGCGCCAGAAAAAACTCGCCGGAAAACTCACTGGAGAAATGTTATGGACAGTTATAAAAAAACACTCAACATTTTGTAACCATTGCATTTCAATAAAGATTAGGAACACATCTACTCAAAAGCGGAAACGTCTTTGATAATTGAAAAATCGAAATATTTACGAGAATATTAGGGTACGAAATTGTTATCTTTAAAGCATTTATGTGTAATTATTTGTGTCATGATTGTGGATGCTGTATATTATAGAGAAACCATAAGGGGGTCGATTAAGCAAACCTTCTCTCAAAAAGGGTCGATGAAAGAAAAAGGTTGGCAATCTCTGCACTTCACTTTGCGATTTGGCACGTCTTCCTGCTCCTTTTGCGCCGGTAACACTGTTTTATCTCGTCTACCGAGCCAGATCCAGGAGAGTCACAATCTCCCCTTCAATCTTGTAAAAAAAACATATATTGTAAGATGAAAAGCTAAAATAATAATGCGAAATTTGAAATTAGGAGTAATTCGTAAGGGCGAGTGATATTTATAATGTGAGTGGTAATGACGACGGATCAATTGGGTATTAAAGGCGTATTTAATTAAAAAATATTAAGATCGCATATTAGTATTGTATTGTTTCTTCTCCAAGTGTCTCCTCTACTTTTCCCCGGATAACGTAGTAATATAATACAGAAAAAAAGTATTGCAATTGATTAGAAAGTTCGAGTTCAAGAGTTTGGTAATAAAATCAATTTTTTTGGAATCTATAAGATGAAAAAATTGTTTTTAATCATTATGATCTCATTTTAATCTGTTTGCACGTGGCATGCGTATGTGTGTGTGTATGCGAGTGATGTGTAACTCGAGCAAATTAGGCACTTTTCAACACGAACTTGGTACATACGTCATAAGAAAGGCATGTTAGTTCCAAACATGTTTAAGAATGGTGCAGATACGGGAGCTGGACAATGAGATATGGCGCAATACGGTAGTGGGGTTAGTGAGATGGGTCGTAGGCCCACCCCATTCTCCTTCTAGTCGCACCTTCAATCCCCAACCTCATAAGATTTACATACGAGTAATAGATGGAGAAATAGACGCCACTTATGATGAAAAGTGCTCAAATAGTTTTAGAAGAGTAAAACGGGAAAAAGTTTCAGTATGTCACGATACCCTTCTTAGAGATCTCTTTAAGAAGGGTATCGTGACATACTGAAACTTTTTCTGGTTTTACTCTTCTTGCTCTCAGAGCATTTTGCAACCCAAAGACTTCACCCTTCAGAGGAAGTATCTCTAGCCATTCACTAGCTTAGGTGGCCCAGAATATCATCAACTGATATCACTGCAGTGCCTCTGTCGAGAAGGTCCTAGGATTTGAGTCCCGACGGCGCACAGAGGCCTAAATGGCGAATTTAGGCGGAACTAGCCATAAATCTATTGATTTAAATAATGTATGGGTATGTAATGGGATGTTAGGATAAGGCCGCATAAAATGGTAATGTTCTCTTTTGTGACCTTTGATAGGTTTGTGAAAGCAGTGGGTCTGAAGTTACGAAGAGAGGGTGGAGAAGATCTAAGTTATCTCTTCGGGAACATTTTCTAGCATAACCCAATCTGTATCTTCTCACATATTTATGTCTTGCTTCTTGTACTTCTTCAGATAATTGTCCAATATGCAATGTGGCGTGTTAAATAATTTTTGCACCGTAAATCAAACTTTGTAAACGGAAGAATACATATAATACCAAGGATAATATGCTGCAAATAGCCCTGCAGTACTTAAGGAGTAATCTTCGAATGCTTTCGAGTCTATAGCAAAATTGGAAGATATTGTGGTCAGGATTGTTGCAAAACGGTGAATAATATCTTCGTCGACGCCTGTAATAAATGCAGATTTTTCCGGACACTCAAAAAATTGTCGAGAAGCGTTTCCGTCATTAGTTGAACCCGAACCTTGTATATGTTAGTCAACTAGAAGGCCAACTTCTTCACAAAATCTCTTCGTAATTTCTTTCTTTCTTCAGTAAAATTCTTCTTTGTCACTATCCCTTTCTTGCCACTTTCTTATCGTTAATCTGTATGATGCATGCAATAAACATTCAATAAGCTGATCAGAGCATGAAGAGGTGATAAGCCAAATGTGTAAATTTGAGGATCGGAACTAACAAGAGCAAGATCTATATTATTCATGTCCTTAGGCGCAGCTCCGCACACACAGCATCGTTAAGTTCCATATTGAGTGACAGTGCTACATATTTTCCCGTCCACCATGGTCATTACTAACAGTGGAGTAACTGAAAATTCAATTCCATTGACCAATAAGCGCGTTTGGACCAGCGCTTGATACTGCCTTTCAATTTCTTGTATTTCTATGAAAGTTATTTCGGGTCTCTTTTTTTCCATTACAATTTTAATTGGCCTACAAAATCTTTTCCGAGAATTGAACAGCAATATCTAGCTTAAATACTTTTTAATGAAGAGGGGCTCCACGATGCAGCATTTTCTCCACATCCTCACAAAATTGCCATAAAATACTTTTCATGGGCCTTTTAAGCATTTCTACGTTCTTCCTTTGCATTCTCGTAAGCCTAGCTTATCCTTCACGAATCACAGTAGCTCAAATTTGACGTCTCCTTTTCGGCGCGCAACGGGAAACAGATCACGATGGGTGACTACAGAACGCACGCCGTTATCTAAAATGAAAGAATTTTCTTATTTGGACGTAGTTGGACGTGAAACTCAATGTATCATAAAGTACACATTCTCAGCAATGAAGTGATATATTTTTATAGTAATACCGATTAATCCACGTAGTTGAAAATCAACTTGAATGTCGGAAAGGAGTAAAATTTAGCTCGCGCGCCACTCCTACTTCACAGTGTGTTTTACGCTAAGAGGAACGATGGATAAAAATATGGTTAATGCCAGGGGATAGTACTTGACTGAACAACTTCCATATCGAAGAGCTTCGCGTTCACCTTTCCTTTAGAACTGAACACGCTTATAACTTCGGTCATCTGCCGAGCGACTGACCCGCGCAGTGCTTCCTTTCAGATAAGGTATGAAATTCCACCTCCCAGGGTGGCAAACGTGACCCGCAAAAATAAACCAATTATCAAATCTCATTCTGCCAGCATTAATGGTCAAATTCACAAATATAAAAAGTCGATTTTAAAATGTTGGGGAGGGGGTCTAGTTCCGCCTAGATTCGCCTTTCAGCGCTCTGTGCGGCGGCAGGGTTCTAGCTTTATAGCTAGGTCGAAGTCAGCAGTTGTCTGGAGAGGAATTCTAGCGGGCGGGTGCTTTGTTCGGTAGTTTTCCATGGTTTCTTCAACTGGAGCAATACCCTAACAAACGAGCCACGCGTCATGCTCGATCTTTCCTCCCTTCAACATATCAATCGAACCATGCAGATTAGACAAACTCACACTTGCTTACTTGCGGATTGCTCGGGTCTGCGGCAGGAAAAAAAAGGCACAACCATTCTCACCCAACGACGGAGAAGAGAAAGGAAGGGATGACGCATGGCGTGTGCGGGATCCGAACCAGCAACCCATCAGAGCGTGGCGCTGCGAGGCGGCGCGCACTGCGGCTATCTCGGTCATCTAGGCCGGCTTTGTCATATTTCGCACGGCGCCTAGGCCTCGCCCGCCCCGCCCCCCACACAAAGAGGCGCCGCGCCATCGCGAGCCCCCTGGAGACGTCTCCGCGGCCACGCGACCATTCCAGGGGGCGGGGCGGGGCGGCAGGGGGCCTTGGCCGCGTAGGCCCAGCGCCAGGAGCCGCCACCGCCGCCACCGCCGCCGTCGCGGAGAAAGCGCCGCGGCGCCGCCGCCCCCGCCGCCGAAGAAAGCGTCCGGGCGCCGCTTAAACCGCCGAGCGGGCCCCCGTGCCTCAGTCGGCCCCCGTCGCCCTCGCCCTCAGCTCGACGCCTCTCCGTGCCGCGCCTCTCCGCGAAAGGTAAGCCCGCGGCTCTCCCTCGCTGGTCTCAGCTCCTCCCGAAATGGATGATTTACGAAGTGTTGATGATACGAGCCCATGACGAAGTTGTTATTCAGTATTAAGCCCCGTTCCATCGATCGGTTTTCTCAGTATTTTTTTTTAATAATATTATTCTCAAGTGAGTGGAAAAAGTGAAAATGAATCCAAATAAGTGGATTCGAGAATACAACAATGCTGCTTTAGGACATATTTATAGAGTTATAAGCACCCCTCTTACTACTCCTTTTTTTGGGTGTTTTTACAATATTACTCGAAAATTAGAAATAAATTAACTAAATACATTGAAAATGTCTGATTTAGAGAAAGTTTATATTGTTGAGTGCCCCTTTCCACCACTCATCTCTTTCAATTTTTTTCAATTACTCTCAAGTACAAAACAAGTACGTTAAAGGTCTCTTAAAATCGTGTGATTAAGAGGTATTTACACTCTTTCAGATGGTACCTGCCCACCATTTCTTTAGCATATTAATCTGTAGTTATATTTATAATTAGAGTCCGTATAATATTATTTTAGACACTCACAGTGTACTTCTTAAACTGAAAGAGTTTCATCAATCCTAATTCGATCTTGAAGAGAAATGTCTGGGACATATACATGATGAAATTACAGTTATGGAAGGGTTCATTTACTAGCTGCAAACAGCATTCATATGAGGTGTCTACTTTATCGAATGGAGATATATTAAGAATGTTCATCGTCATAAAAATACATTGGAATGAAAACCGCCGATTATAATGCTCAAAGAAATTGCGATGGTCTCTTAAAGATTGGTGTCCTCAACGAAATTGTTAAGCATGTAGGTATATATCGAAGTGGTTTAGTTTTGGCTAGTTTATCTTAGACAAGAATCTTTACTTATGCTAACCTTGAATTTTTATCAAATTAGTTTTGCAAAATAAGTTCATGAAAAAACAAGACACTATTCATTAAAAGTTGATTTTTGTCGTGTTATAGAAATGATTTTATCTTAATATCACCAGGCTTAATGAAATATTTAAAATTGATGTTGCTAAAGAGAATTTTTAAAATTTTGAATCTTGGTTTCCCAACAATTTTGTTCAAAAAATTAAAACAATATCTAATCATGACTACCCATTTAAAACACAGTTTTCTAAATCTAATACTACATTCTACACTCATTTGTTTGTGATAGCGAATAAACACATATTTTATTGACGTGTGTATAAATTATTGAAAGAAATTTACGTGTGGTGGTTCAACTAGTCTTATTGCGCGTTTGAAAAGATTTGAAGCTCAAAAACACAAAATCGGGCTCCAGGTTGAGACCCTCGCGATTCTAAAACTTTTGCTTTCACACTATGTGCTTTAGAGAATGGTGTTCTATTATAAAACTAATAAATGTGTGAAATTCATTATAATAACTAAATACGACTTATTTTCTCTACTGGGCAGAACTCCACCAAACTAAAAATTGGTGATCAGAGACGTCCAATGAGACTCTTTTGGACAGGAAATCACCCAGAGTCTTAGTTAACTAACTCATTTACTATTAATCACTTGTACAAATATTCAAACATATGATTTTTTATATTATTTTATATATTTTATTTTCAGTCTGTTACATTCGAAGAATCATTTCAGAAAGTTTTACAATGGCATGTGAAGGAACTGAGCATTTGCAGCCCTTCATTGATTAATTTTCTGTAGTAAACAAATATAAATAGTATGTACTATTAATATAACATCACAAGACAAATGTGATTATTTTCGAAATGCGATTGTATATCTTGGAAGATATGATTTAGACCGTAAATTTTAGGGTGGCTCCAATTGAGGCCGATTTGTGTTAAGCTCCGACCGAAAGTATACTACAAGATTAATAAATATTGAAATAAAGATATTTTCCACAAAAATCATGTATCATTGGCGAATTAATTTTTTAACTACAAACAACTCTCTAAAATTGAATATAATTTTGTTAACGTTGCCTCAGAGTTTACATTCGAACTATTTCTAGTAAAAACAATTTATTACAAGAAATATTTATAAAAATGTTATCGGGAGTTTTTATTTTGAAATTATTTATAAATTAAAATATACAAATTGAAAGTATTGCCTGCATTAAAGTTGCCACCTTGAGTAAATTCAAATAAAAATTTCCGTTTTTAACAAAGGCCGTTTTGGTTCGGTTCAAGACATAAAAATATTCAAAAATTATCAGAAATTATCACAAAATAACCTGGAATCATTAATCGCTCAGAAATTTCTCCACCGCTCGTCGCGCTACATTCTGAAGTTAGTTAACTCTCTGGGAGTCGTATTCACCATCTACCTTTTCGGTGTTGGCTAACATCACCCTTTTACTTAGAATATGCTCTTACTATTTTCTTGCTTTAAAAATAAATGTTGAAGGTCAAAATTGCTTAATTATGTATAAAAAAGAAGTTGAATATTTTGCCGATATTTGTCAAATGAGGACTTTTGACAAACATGAAAGGAAATGAGTTTGTGCACTAAATTACATCATCGTGCTAGTCCTCGGTTCATGTATCTCAAAAGTTTCGTATTTTAAGAACAAAAATTGTCTTAAAACACATGAAAATAAATCAAAATACAATTAAGCGAGAATGGGTGGTGTCAAAGCAAAAATTGCAACAAATCTCATAGACAATAATTTGAATTTTGATAGCAGTAATCAAATCTCATTCGCAATGTTTTTGTGTTATTTAGAAAAGTTATGGAATCTATTTAACATTTACGAGTGAACTGCGTGTTTGATGAAAAGTGTGTACTTTTAATCGACTGAATGAAAAATATAATGTTATTAAAATGAATCAAGCATTAAGAATATAAGAAGTCTACACGGGGTGATTTTTCTCTTGTGCAATTCTACTGTGAAACCAACTCCAGAAACCTCTGCAGGTATTTAATAAATTCATTTTAAAATCTAATATTAATTCCATATATATATATATATATATATATATATATATATATATATGAGTTTGAAATATGTTGATGTCACAACAATCGTTGCTAGTATGTTTTAAAGCTGAATTGGACACCTATCTATATCAAAAAATTAAGAATAATGGAGAGATGAAAAAGATGTTAATGGAATACCATTACACACAATATGTAGTGAACCAGTGTGTCCAGTGTAGTGAACCAGTGTCTCAATAAAAGGAAGATGATGTATAAGTCTTGAGGACAATTGCTTTCTGGAACTTTCTTATGAGAGAAACTTAAACAACAATCCGTTTCAAGACACTCTTACCAACATGCCATCAACTTTTTTCCTGTTCTCACGGAACTTTGCAAGTTCGTTGTCGACGAAGCGTGGACACATACAAAGGAGATGCCGCAAGAAACGACAAAAAATGGAGATGAAGAATCTCCGGAGGATAGTGCAAGGAAGAGAGGGCGGAAAGAAAGCGAGCGAGGTCTTGGACCGGAACAGTCGCAAGGTAATTTGGCAGTGGTTGGCGCGGCGCGGAACAGAGGGAAAGTGTTACGTGTGCCCGGGCCGCTACGCCCGGGGGATTTGGTGGGTTCTACTCCCTCTCTGGCCGTCACCTCGCAGCTTCCGTTTCTCAAGAACCACATGATGAAGTAAGGTGGTGAAAGCACGTGTGTTTTCGTCAATACTCGTCAATGGGCTGGGCAATTAATTTCACCGCAGGAAGGATACGTTTTCCTTGATGGGTTCTTTTTTTGTTTTGTTTCTCTCTTTCATCTTTTGACTTCCTCATTAACACGTTCACCATTGCTATTATAATTCTTCACAATTTTCAATTCTCCAAAACGTCTATAATATTTGGCAGGCGTCTGGAATTTGTTTTCTTCTCTAGTATTCAGGCGTGTTTTCCTTTCATGTTAAGTCGTCGCAGTGAGTTAACACAGTATTCAATGATTTTTACAATTCAATCCTTCCGAGAATACCTTTCCCGTCTTCGACTTTCGTGACAATTGCTAAACGTTATTCATTGTGAAATTTCGCTGTGAAATAACGTCAGGTGTTATGCCTTCTCTTGTAGATATTTCTCGTTTGTCACGGCAGGAGAAAGTACCACAATCTCCCATCAGATTTTCAGATCACTAGTATGTGGGAGCAAATAAAGACAATTACCGTAGGAAGATGTACGCTTGAAAATGTCTCAAATTCTACAAATTCGCTTTCGTGATTGCATTTCGAGATAGATTATTATTTTAAAATTCTTTAATTAAGAAGTGAAATATGAATATAGAAAAGACGGTTTAATATCATTTTCATCCCTACTGTAAACAGATAGCTCTTTAAACATAAGTTGATGTGATTCATTACTAAACTACTTAAATGTAAATAATATTTTCAAATAATTCAGTTCAATGATTATGGCATGACAATGATTTTAAATAACCGGTTGATAATATGGATAAATTTCTTAATTCCAAAGCACAAGGATGCCGACCTGGATGGCCGAGGTGGCTAAGAGCGAGTACCGACTCAGCGCTTCGGTCCGAAGGGTCGCGGGTTCGAGTCCCGCCTTGGGCATGGTTGTTTGTCCCTTGACTTTGTATGTATGTGTTGTCGCGGAGGGCCTCGCGTTCAGCTGACCCCCAGATCAGAGGAGCCCGCAAGTGTGTTGGGGGTCTAGTGTATGGTCGAATATGCGTTCCATCGGGGCGTAAAGGGTAACCGGCTGTCGGCTGGATAAAAACCCTAGACAAAAAAAAAGAAAAGCACAAGAATGCGGTGCATTCATTCTATACGCGTTTTCAACCTTTGACCTCTGAATTATCATTATTCCCGTTACTCGTAGCAGTTGTTCCAGTTCACATTCCAAACAAGCGAATAACCAGGAACGTCTAGACCTGCCTCATGAATAGAATGCAATTAGATATAATTTAACTACAAATTCTATTTAATGGCAATAGATAATGAATGAAAATTTTGAAATTGTGAATCCGTATTGATTGTTAGCCATAATATTATTGCATGAAATAGATTGACGAGCTGACTTTCTTTGGTACCAAGAATATTATTGAGCTGTATTTCTTGCACCCATGTTGTAAATGTTCGCGAAACATTATGCATTAAAATCACTGGATGTACTTTTCATTGAAATATTTAATTTGACAAACTGCAGCGTTATAAGTGACAATTATGAATAAATTAATTTGAAGTCAAATTAACGACTTCTAAAAATAACAAGAAAACACCCAAAGATACATGTGTTCATTCACATACAATTCATGTGCATTATTTTACAACACTTTGCCAGATGACAATAAACGATTAAATTCGATAGAAAAGTTTAAATCCAAAGTGAGTGTCCATTTATTTTCTGGTGTTTTTAAGTTTTGTAATCTGGGTACAGAAAATGCATTTCTGAGCAGCTTTGAGCACAAGCTGCAATACTTGACGTACTGTGAATAGGAACACGACCACTTTCTCCCTCGTTTCCACTGCCTTCCATCACCGCTGCGGCACTTTCGCTCTCTCTTTCACGCACTTGCTTCCACGCACATAAACACCATCGGGATTTCTCGCAATAGCGTCAATATACCGTGTGTACAGTCTCAAACTCAAAACTAAATGTACCAAATATTCTGTTCAGTACATTTGGTCGCAGAAATTTGATTTACATTTTTTCCGTAGGGGAACTGATTCAATTGTAGGCTTCTATGTGGTTCTGTGCAAGAACTTCGTATATACATATGTGAACTATTTCAGACACTAATACGTTTGAGACATTTGTATGGATTCCTTTCCAATTATCAGATAACAGCAAAAGCAAAGTTTTGTTACGGAAGTTAAAGTCATTGAACTTCACAAAACACGAAGGAAATTGCGAAACTGTCTTGATCCACGAAATAAGTAAACTACTAGATATTAATTTTTATAATTTTATTTTGGTTATTTCAATTAGCGATGTAAATGGGAAATAGTTAAATGAAATTTTAAACATTTTTCTTTAATTAATAAAACAAAAGTTGACATCAGATATATACATACGTGTATAACACTAATATCAACATGTTCATTTCCACCTATAGAGTGACATAATATCACGCTCATATCAATGGCAAAGCAATTGTGATTATATGAAACCTAGCCCATGGAACACAGTAGTTTTTGATTTGTTGGTCTTTCACGTCAAAACTTAAATTTTGTACTTGTAAAAAGTTTAGTCGAACCGCATTCTGCAAGAATTTTTGTTGATACCAGGCTAGTTGGTATTAAATTTTTGTAAGAACAATCATCAAGAATGGTATTAAAATAATATCGGAAAGAGGCAGCTAGAATCAGTGATGGCCACTTCTCGCGAGAACTTCCTCTTATAAACATGCCGCTCCTAGGTTGCCCTGCAACCGGTGTAAACGTCCCCAGGACGTGACATTCTCATGTCGCAACAATTGTTTTTGATTTAATAGAACTGCGAAGAGATCCGATTAATGTTTCACATTATTATACCATACTGATTCGTATAAACCTGAGGATCTACAATACGTTTGTTTTAAATCCTAGGACAACAGTTATTTGATCGAAATTTTAATTTCGGCAACTGAATTTCGTTTTAGGCAACTGATAATGGATAAAGATTCCCAAGGCAAGTAAAGTCAACAAAAAATTTCTAATTATTATGTACCCAACTTTATTCCAATTCGATTTATTGTAATACAATATAATTCAAAATTATCAATAAAATAAGAGATTGGTTGTAAATGGAGTTTGCTTGATCCATGTACTCATCAGTAAGACGTTAAGTCGTACCCCCCCGTACGTAAGGTCAACGTCCTTTCTTACATAACAAACTTACACAGATGCAGGTCATCGCGTTTCCCACCCGTTCAATTAATTCACTTACGCCCGCATTTTCCAACCATTGAAACAACCCTAAGAGCACCCACAATTTTGTCACTACCTGCCGGAAGGAGATAATAAAATACTTCAATTTGTGTGTCATAAAATACGTGAATGAAAATAAATGATTTAACACATATCTAGGAATAATATGATACTACAATAATTTGATTCGTTTATTAATTGTATAGTATGATATAGAATGATTTTAATAAGGACCCTTTTGACAGCTAGTGCTGGCAACATAACTGAAGGTTCGGTGGTCGTTGTGTCCTTGAGCCCATTAAACTCTCCTTCCTCCATTCGTTCGTTTGCAGTTGACTAACTTGTAAATGGCTTGGACACTTCCTTTTGTGATATCCTCGTCCGACGAAAATATAGTGTGCCCCAAGAAATAATTGAAATTGGGAAGTGTAGTGCTGTGTGCTCTTCTGTAAAAATTAATTTCCTTATAAACATTACATTGACTTTACTTTTTGTGTGATAAATATTATGTTTATATTAAAACCGAGTCTTCAATGTGAGATGCGTAGTGGTTCACGTGTTTCCGGCACCTGTGCTTTACAGCACAGGTGGCGAGCTGTATTTACATTCGTGGCAGTTTCCTTTAACTGAGATATATGAGAGCATGTTAAGAGATTTTTCCACATACGTAATTAAATTTCAATATTTCTCGGACTCTCGTGCGTTCGCATACCTCAGCGGAACTCTTAGACATCTGCATAGTGGTGTCTTCAGAGGAGTTGTAGAGGCGTGGCTGATAAGCTGTTGCGGCGGAGGGTTAGTCCTCTGAATTACGTGTGGTGTTCACTTGTTTAGCGAACTGTCATTTTGGTTCATTCTTAAGCGGATTCTTCTATATACATTGATACATGTACAAAGACATGGATATTGCGCAAAAAAAAAAAATCGTTAGAGAAAAATGAAAAATTTTTTTTGGTGGAATTTTGCAACATGTCGAATTTCTTAAAACTTTATTTTTTATGACCTATTTTTCAAGGCATGTGACCACGATTATTTTCTGTGATATTCTAATGTATGTATGATGGTGGAGATGACCATTAGTGTTCAATGTTGATTAGAGAAAAAATGTGTGTGTGTCGAACTTCCGTTTAGATCGTATTGGTAGTTTGAGAATCAATTTTCGCCACAAATACTTACGCAACAGGTTTCACTTCATTTGTCCAAAACACGTGGTCTTACTTGTCTCTTAGAACAGTTGTTGGCTTTCCTTTGAACAGCTCCGAATTCCATCGATTTCCCCCAGCTTTCCGCGCGCCGCTTGGAACCGCGCTTCGCTTCGGGCCGCACTTCGCGAAGCGCGAGTCCAATGGCAATGTTTGCCGCGCGAGGCGGAGCGGCGCCCTTGCACTGAAGCGGAGAAGGCACGGGCGCGGCGCGGGCGGGAAGGGGGAGAGCTGGGCGGAGCGTGGTGGGACGGGGCGGGGCGGGGCGGGACGAGGCGGGGCTGACCGTGCGGGGCGGACCATGCGGGGCGGGACGGGGCGGGGCGGGCCGGGGGGTGGGGGGAGGGGCGGGACAACGTAGCTTTCTCCGGCGCCAGGGGGCTTTCTCCCGGTCGTGTGCCCCCTGTCACTTTCGTTTGCTCCGCCTCCGTTCATATTCGCTGCCGTTGTTTTCACGATCACAGTTCCTCTTCAGGGAGTCGGAAATTATATGTCATATTTTATACGTTAGCGTCTTCTTCTTCTAGTAGCATATCCTTGACGGGATTTTTGCAGTCAAATGCAGAGAAGTGATTGTTAACTTTCCTGGGTCATTACGATATGTTGAGTGATTTTGATAATTGTACTTGGTGGTTTGCTTTTAACTCCCGCACCACAATCAGAGGAGGAAAACACCCACGTCTTCAGCTGATTTCGAACTTACAACCTTGGCGTATTATTTACGTTTTCTAGAACGGCGTAATAGACCTCAGGTGGGGATAAGAACAATAAATTAAAAGTAGAAAGAAAATTTCGAGTGTCGTTCAAATTCG
This sequence comes from Teleogryllus occipitalis, assembly GCA_011170035.1. NCBI lineage: Eukaryota > Metazoa > Arthropoda > Insecta > Orthoptera > Gryllidae > Teleogryllus > Teleogryllus occipitalis. The sequence continues at coordinate 29,776 of BLKR01006435.1, forward strand.
TCGCTTCTATACCCAAGAATTTCCATATGTGACCTTAGGGGCGAGGGGTTATATAATTCGGAACGGAGTGCAGAAATACATCATTGTCTTTGCGAATTGTAATTTTTCTTGTAGTTACTTAAATCAAACCTAAAAGAAAATTATGTAACAAGCAATTATTATAAATGTTATTAGTAGGGATTAGTTATAAACAAAATTATACTTGATGTTAATTACAAATACTTGTAGTTATAACTAACCAGCTATCAGAAAACGAGAAAAAAATTGAAAGTTTTGCTGCGTACTTTTTATTAGCATTACAGGAAATGATGTGAGAACTGTCGGCCTAGGTCGCGGGATCGAGTCCCCCTCCGAGAATGGATGTTTGTGTGTGTCCGCATGCAAGTTCCGCAACCGTTAACCCAAAGTTACAAAACCAATGTTAATTATAGTAGTCGCTGTATGACTTTAATAGTTGAAATAGTGACCTTAAATAAATAAAAAAAGTCTTAGGGCAATATTGATTCTGCTCCGAGCAGCGGTGGGAGAAAGTGTCTCGTGCTCCGCTCGCCGTTTTCGCAAGCCGCCGTGTTATCAGTGCCACACCCCAGCGGACGGACGACAACCGGTCGCCGGGCGCGGCGGATTGCGGCTAATCAACGAGTGCTTGTGTCAGTGTTTTTAGCAAAAGTGTTGTATTCTCAGCTGAAATAAAGCGTTAGACTAAGTGCGAACTCATTCATCCGAGTGTAAACTGCATCATGGCAAAATCCCCAAACTTTTTAGCACAGTCAGTCACAGAAGCAGTTTCAAGTGCGCTCAGAGATCTATACCAGTATCACGACAATCCTCCCACGCACTTACTGCCTCATTTCTTCCCACAATATATATATATATATATATATATATATATATATATATATATATATATATATATGAGATCCCTACACAAAATCGCTACGTAGTTCGAACCCCTTGGTACCCAAGATCCACCAACAAATCCCGCCTCCTCAAACCCAACAAAATTCAAAATTCCTCCCACACTCATACACGACGCTCGAGATCATTCCAATCTCCTCAAAACCTTCGATCAGATTCTAAAGCACAACCAGTTCTAAACCAGTAAAATACACCCAAGTAATTGTAAACAGCATCGAAAATTACAGGTTCTGAAGACAAAATCTACAAGCAAACAACCTGAACTCTCACACCTACCAAGATCCAAGCAAACAATGTTCGTAATGTTACGCAATGTTCCAGTAGTTTACAGTGAAAAAGAAATTGAAGAGGAACTCATCAAAAGAAACCTTCCTATCCTAAAAGATATCAGACTCTCTGGCTATGACAAAAAGCCATGGCCATTGTGTGCAGTCACCCTGGAAAAAATAGCAATGCCCTCAAAATTTATAATCATACTGAACAATTTCAAGCTATCATCTCAGTAGAAGAAAGAAGACGCCGCCCTGAACCAGTTCAGTGTCGAGGATGTCAAGACTTCGCCATACCAATAAAAACAGCGGACTTCCTGTGAGGTGTGGTCGCTGCTACAAAAACCGTGTCACAAAATACTGAACCGAAGGTACAGCACCTACACTCCTCGCAAACTCCCCCCTTTCACACATGTTCCCCATATCAACATCAAACCTCTTTCAACTTGCCAAAGTCTTCTCAGCACAATGACCCGTCGCTTCTACAAAAATCGAATTACCACCACTGTAACCAAAACTTTGAAACCCCAAGGAAACAAACTAGATCCAGTGCTAATGTAATCGCCAACATTCACCTTTACTCCTCGTTACATCTCAGTATCATCCTACCCAATCATTTTCCCCTGCTCCCCGCAGATGCTCCAATTACTTTCCCAAATAATCAAAAAATCGCTCATACTCATCCTGAAAAATCTTGTTCCTACTATCATCAGCATCATAGTACAATCCATTTCACTTCCCCAAACTCTAACTTAAACATGCAACAAAAACTACAATTTAATATCCTTTCTTGGAAAGCTAATGATAAACGATCAAATATCCTTCTCCTGAGTCATTTTATTCACTACAACCTGATTTCTTCGTCCAGGCGACTTCAACACCCAGCACACAGCTTGGGGAAGCAACCTCATTACTCCATCAGACATTAGAGTTCTCAACGACATTAACAACCTATACTTGCATGTCCATACCCCCTTCTCTCCAACTCGAAACCTATCCTTACCCAACCAGCTACCCGACATAATTGATTTGGGATTTTCGTTATACCTCCCAACAGCCATGGCAGTGGAACCCGTAAAATACACCCTCCGATCATCGCCCAATCATCTTCAGACTAGGACTTTCAGCGTCTTCAATTAAAACTCTTCCCCTTCAACCTTAACAAAATCAACTGGCACTACTTCCAATCCCTTCTAACTCAATTGCATCCCCCAATACAAACCCTACCCACTCAAAATGAAATAGACAAATCTATATCTTACTAACCCATGCTATTCTTGATGCTATTGATTAAACCACACCCTCAACTAAAAATGTAATCCTCCCCCTCCCATCCTTACTCCTAAAACTCATCTATCGCAACAGAACCATTCGAAATCATTATAATCGCCATCGAAATCCTTTTCTGAAATCCTACTTAAACCACCTAATTAAAATAGTTCGGAGACTCCTTTTCCTAGTCCCAGCCCAATATTTCTACAAACAAATGCAAACTGCACATACAAACGACCACTCACTTTGGAACCTCATACACCGTTTACTAAGAAAATACAACCATATCCCCTCCCTCCAAATACCCTTTACCTTCACCTCATCCCGTAGAGAAAAATCCAACACTAGCAGACTATTTTGCATCCGTCTTTATTCCACATTTTCTCATGAATTCAGAATTTAATCAATCAATAGTGTAAAGTAAACAACCCGCAAATCACCCTACCTCATCCCATTAAATTCATCTCGCCATTAGAAGTTGCTTTCATCCTGGCTAAAAATGCACCCTCAAAATCCTTTGGTCGGGAAAAAATCAACACATTGCAAAATTACTTCCTTTTAAAGCCATAATACACATTACCCCTCTTACTTCAACTCCACTCTAAGAATATCTTACTTCCCTACATCCTGGAAATATGCACATGTTATACCCATCCTTAAGCCCGGCAAAAACCCCTCTCCTCCATCCAGCTACAGACCCATAAGCCTCCTTCCTTCCATTAGCAAAATCTTTGAAAAATGCATGCTTTCTTGCCTAAGAGCTTACCTCAATATAACGTCAGTAATTCCTAACCATCGACTCGGATTCCAATCGCTTGTCTGAACAAACCATCCGATCCTTAGACTTACCGAAGACATTCTCAAAGGTTTCCATCAATTTTCCCATAAAATAGCCGTCATTCTCGACATCGAAAAAGCCTACGACTCGTTCGGGCACCTTGGCTTATTATTCAAATTATTAGAACTTGGAATCCCACAGTACCTTAAACTCATTAAAAGATTCCTCTCGAAAAGGTCCTTCTCAATATGATTAACCGACGTGCTTTCTGTCCCAGCTCCTATCCTAGCAGGCGTACCTCAGGGCTCTGTCTTAGTTCCAACTCTCTTCAATAATTTTACTTATGACGCACCGACCACCCCTAACACCTCCCTCTCTTTCTTCGCCGATGGCCAAGCCATGTACTCAACAAACTAAGAACTAGATGACGCAATACTTGATATTCAAATCCACCTGGAATGGACGAGCAAATGGCGCATGAAATTCAACCCTACTTAATTTCAAGCCAAACTCTTCTCTTTACGCAGACCCCCCCTTACTTCCTACAGCAGCATACAAGTCCACATCTACCCCTTAGTTATATTCCAACACGCCAGTCAAGTACCTCGGAATCTTCCTTGACCGTCGTCTAACCTGTAAATCCCACATCCACCATAGACTTGCGCTAGCCACACAAAGAACTCACCAGCTGCTTCCAATACTACGCCGATTTTCTCCCCTCCAAATCCAAACCGGAACCCATCTTTACAAGCTCAAATGAAATGTCTGAAAATTTGGAGACGTTTTTAAGAAAATTTTGAAAATGTCCCAGGGGCTTCATGTAAAGTACCCCCAAATTTTAAAGAATGTTTTTCAAAATTTCAAAGCTTCAACTAGAGTCAGATGGACAGGTGTTTCCTCAATTTGGAAAAAATTCTATGCATGGTTTAGGCACTAGTAGTGTTTACAGACGGTCGGACGAACAGACGGTCGGACGAACCGACGGACGGACGGACAAACAGATGGACGAACAGACGGACGAACAGACGGACGAACATACGGACGGACAGACGGACAGTTTGCTTTCATTTGGTTTTACGGCATCAAGTACTCACAAAACAGGGATTTCTGCTGCAGCACGTGTTAGAGTTTTTTTTAATTTAGCAACTGGATTTATACACTTTCTCGTGGTCAGGGCCCGGCATTGAATTTTTTTGTGTCGAAAATCCGCCTCTTTTTGGCGCAGGATTAAATAACTTTCTCTATACTACGTACATTACTCCGTATATACGTACGTATACGAGAAAGTAAGATTGCTATACTCTCTAAAATATTTCATTTTTCCGGTGAGATTGTTTTAGAACATATTAGGATTTACGAATTTTGTGTTGTGTTTCCAGCAACTCAATTTCTTGTGATAAACAGTGAGTTGGATGAATTGTTGAAATATTTATTAGACCAGGTTTGTGCAGCACCAGTGTTCTGCACAATGAGATGATAAATGTTTCTTGTTTAAATGAGCAGAAAAACGCATCGTTACTGCTCAGTAGTTTGTTGACCATCTCTGTTGCATCACACTCTTCAGAAGCATACTAATAAGGTGAACCGAATCGGTGTAACTTTAGTTTTGAATATCACCGAAAAAATCAATTTTGTTATAAAACGAATGAAGAAAGCTCTAATTTCTGAATTAATGGAATTAAAGTGTTTGTTTCCAAAGTGACGTACCTCAATTTCCGTTTGCTTTCGAGTTAACATATCAACGTATGCTAAAGACGATTCATCATTCTGCCTAATTTTGTGTTCAATAATGGCGATTCTCCTGTGCTAAACGTATTCAAAAACTGCTGAATCTAACCTTGAACTTTAAGACTGACATGGAAAACTTTCCCCTTCCTGAAAAATGTATTTCTTGGAAAAACATTACTTTTCAAATAAGCCCTTCGAATGGAGAAAGAATAACGACACCCTAGTATCGAATCGAACCGGAGTTCAGCCAATGTCTCCAGCAACTGAAGAGGAAGAATGCCATATTGGGCAATATGCCAGATGCCATATTGAGCAGAATTCCGCCAATTGGGCGGAAAAAATACACACACCTCAAAATCCATTTTTTGGAATTCCTCCTAATGGGCGGAATTCACCGCGCATTGGGCGAAATTTGCGTTTTTTTTCTCAACACCTGGTTTATGGGGGAGGGAATATTTAGCTCTGTAGCGGCAGTGGCTCGCGGCGGATGACAACTGAAAGTATTGTTATAGAACAACAGCTCATTACAAAAAATTCACATGCAATACATGTACATTATTTTACAACACTTTGCCAGATAACATTAAACGATTAAATTTGATAGAAAAGTTTAAATCCCATGTAAAATCGTTTCTGCTGCATAACTGTTTCTATACAATTAGAGACTATACTCAGAATTAAAAGGTAATTAATTTTAACAGTGATATTTAATGTATTATTTACCATTTGGGCTGTATAATTCTATAAAATCGGTAACAAGTATTGTACTGCAGCTTCCGGGTCAATGACCCCCATCTCGATCAGGTTTTTCGTCCAGTTTCGCTGATCCTTTGAGCAAATGCAGAGATGACCCCTTGTTTTACTTCTGGACATAAATGTAACTTCATTATTTGCGCACGTCTTCTAGAATTCAGTGGGAAATATAGTTATTCAAATTATCGTTCTTCATGATGTTGTTGCAGGAAGTATTATTTCTTGAGGAAGGACATGATGAAAGATACGAACCCAAATTTATTGCTGATTTACTCTTGGAAATATATTTTATTACATTGGAATTAATATTTTTGTTAACAATCCTTACAAAAAACGCTCAGTTTCTTTTTGTATTCAAAATTCAAGTAGTATATGGCTTGGGGTAGGGTTCACAGAATTTTGAAAACGTGCACAGAATTCATTTCTCCCCATAACACGTCACACACGGTGTTTAACTGTTTTTGACGTAAAATAAATAAATTATCCAAAGTAAGTTTTCCAAACTCATGCATTATGTCATTCTAGAATTATGGTCCCAAGTGTTCGAGCAATACCTCCTATTACTACAGGCCTAACAACTCTGTGACGTCATCTCTCAAACATCTCTTATTTTTGCGTGAGCCCAATTGTATCTTCCGTTGCCAAAAAGGTGTCTTAGAGAAAGATTAAAATGACAATGCGTGTAAAATCGTTGTACACTATATGCTATGGTTTTCTTCGTTCAAGAAATAGTTTGAGAACGTTGATAGAGAATATGTGATAGCTCGGACATACAAGCCACCCCTCCTAATTCGCAACCTAGCGGCCGCCATTGCGCAAGACAGCAGAGAGAGAGAGAGAGAGAGACAGGGACAGAGAGACAGAGACAGAGAGTCAGAGAGAAAAATGGTCAGAGAGAGAAAGATGGAGCCAGAGAGAGAGAGAGAGAGAGAGAGAGAGAGAGATAGAGAGAGACAGACAGACAGAACGTCAGACAGACAGAGGCAACAGACAGGCAGACAGGTAAACAGAGGCAGAAGGTGAATAGGATATGGAGAGATGGTAATATATCCGTATTATCATCTATCTCGCGAAGATGTAATATTTTGTTTCTTTTATATTTAGCATCATACATCAATTACTCGAAGGGAGAAAGTGTAATTAAATAGTAAAGTGAAAATAGAACAAAATAGAGTTCTATTTCCCGCTATAATCAAAATAATTCTTTAGACTCTTGTTCTCTCAATATTAGTATGCATAGCTTTATCACATAACATTTCTAAAGGGCGAAATTCGCCATCAGGGCCTCCTCAATAGCCCAAGCTGCAGGTGTCTCACTCGAACAGAAGAAATTTCGTAGTTATTTTGTGAGGAATCATTTTTTGTAAAGGCCAAGTCGGCTTTTCTTACGCCAAAGAAGTTATTATGTTCATGACAGCAATGATTCGGGCTACCACACAGGCCACCAAAATGACAGCGCGAAAGCCTAGACCGCACTCTAACGAACCGTTTTCGCCCGTTGTTGGTGAAATCAAACCTTGATAAACCCTCCGTGTGGCATCGTGCGTGCCTGGCCCCGATTCGCCTGGCGGGCGTCGGCGGAAGGGCGGTGGTGCGAGCGGGTGGGAAAGGAGCGGCGAGCGACGTCTAGGGATGGTAACCCTGGCGCGCTCATGAAGTGGGTCAGCGGTGCCGCTGCGCCTCCCGGCCTTGCACTGCGCGCCCAGTCGGACGGCGTGGCGGCGGCGGCGGCGGCGGCGGCGGCGGCGGCGGCGGCGGCGGCGGTGCAAGCGAGGGAGGGGGGGGGCTGGGGCGTGCGCGCGGTGCGGGAAGTGAACGGGAGGTCGGTGGCCGCTGCGCCGCTGAGTCATTCGCTTTCGCCAGCGCCGCGCGTGAAAGCGGCCGCTGCCCCCTCCCCCACCACCCCTCCTCATAACCGCTCCGGTTCCGCGCTTCCCCAATGCAACGGGACATCACCTCTCGATGGCTTAAGGCATAGAGTAAAGAATTATACCTCTTTAGTCTATGCTTAAGGTTTGCGTCCGATTTTTTTGTTTTGTCATGTGTTCGTCTCTTCTGTTTGATATTTACTTTTCCTTTCTAGTGTATTTTTACTTTCTCGCTACTGCCGTGGAAACACGAGGTAGCTTTATTCCTCTATGCTCCTGTTTACACAGTATAGAGAAAGAATCGTAATGATGCGGGAACAAACGGCGAATTTTCGAAACAATCTTATTGTCGAGCCCTGATAACAAGAAAGTGGATAAATCTTCTCCCTTAATACACTAAATGATAATTCCGTGTGTGGTCAACGCTAGCGTCTATAGAGTTCAGCCGATTTTCTTGAAAATTAATATTCCGCTAACGATCTTAATGAACTCAAGGCTTTGGGAGTTTCAAACGGTTATTTGGATGTTTGAGTGTACTTTTTCATGAGGCCTCTAAAACGTTTTCAAAATTTCTCAGAAATGGCACCAAATTTTTTGATCAAACTTTGTCTTCTGATAATATAAAGGACGCTCAAGAGAACTGTGCAGATCTCTGAAATTCCCGATTGTTTTTGAAAATTATAAGAGTGTAATTTTTTGACGTCTATAATATTGAAGATAGGTCATTACTCCCGTAAGTGTAGTTCATATTTTTCCCTCGTGAGATGGCGGTGATCATTCCCCGCTGTATGGCAATATCCGGCGTCGATCTACCGTCGGCTAGTGGGTTTTCCCCCTAACCAGGACTCTCCCACCAGCGGGGCACCGCCCCACCCGGGACAAGCTCTAAGCTCCCGACCGGTCTCCCGGAATATGTGATAGTGTAGTGCATGTTAGTGTAAGTGTGTGTGTAAGGGGATAGGATAGGACAAGGAAACATTGCGCGCGCTCCATGGCCCGTTTGATAGGGCACTACTCCGGCATTCGCCTGGTGTTGATCGGAGAAACCACGGAAAACTACTGATCAGAGCAGCCGGCCTGTAGACTTCTCCTCCAGACAGCGACTGAATTCGACCTAGCTGAAAAGCTAGTGTCGAAAATCCTGCCGCCGTTAGGACTCGAACCTAGGACCTCCCGGTTAGAGGCGCTGCATAGACTTCAGTTGATGCACTGAGCTACCGCTCCCGACGGAACATATCCGTAACCGCTGCTTCCAATGTTTCAAGGTTTGAGTTTAAAGTTTTTTTATTTCTCTCGTTTCTTCTCATTTCTGCTTTCTATTTACTTTTCCCCTCTCGTTTGCTCTTTTTTATCGAATTTCTTCTCAACCCACTGCACTTGCAGCACGTAGCAATTTTACGCGTGCAAGCCTAATTTTACATAGTTGCTGCACGTCGCAAGCGCTCATTGTGGCTATTAGAGGCACAGAGGCATAGTAAGAACTATCCGATGCCAACTGTGCAACTTTTATTGCCGAATTGTTGTTACTAAGTTATACTCGCTTTCCTAGCACAATGGGACAACGGCCCCCCCGCCTCTCTAATGTACTCCGGATGTCACAAGGTTCGCATCTGCTTTCTATTTACTTTTACTTTCTAGTTTTTATCGAAGACACCTCGCAAGGATTCCTCCCAATGCAGTATTTCATGTTTTTCTCAAATCAGAATCCTGTGCTTTCGTGAAGTCTTAAGGTTGGTTTCACACCCGAAATTCTTTATTTTTCTCGTTTTTTGTCACTTCAGTTTTCTATTTATTTTTGTGTCTAATTTTCTTTATCAAAAACATCTCCGAAGATTACTTTTTAAAACAGATAATTATGTTTTCTCCCAAATTAGAGACCTGCTAGAAGTGATGAGTAAAGGCTAACGTGCGATCTTTTTCATTTTGTGTCTTCTATCGTTTTTACTATTTTTTCGAAACTTTCTACTTAAAATAGAAGTGCCTATTTTGAATTTCCTCGGGTTAGAATGAATTATTTATGATTCTTATGCTTATATTTTAAAAATATTATTATTATTAAAAATAATTTTCTGTTCGAAGTCATTTAATATTTTTTTTAACTTTTATTCTGATTCGTGTATTTTAATTATGGGAGCTTCTCTTTCGAAGAAATGAAGAAAAAATTTCCATATTCTATATTATTGTAGGAAGACGTCCAAACAAATCAAACTTTTGGAATTTTGGGAAATTCAGTTATCAGTGAAAGTTCGACATATATCTACTTTAAGTTCTGTTATCACAAAATATTTCAAGAAAAAATTTGGAGCTATTTTTGAGAAAATTTTGAAAATGCACTAGGGGCAACATGTAAAGTGCCCCCTTTTTTTTAAATCGCAGAGCTTCGAGTCGAGCCAGAAGGACCGGGGAATATTAATTTTTTTCTTCAATATTTAGGCGCTAGTGTTGTTCCCATACGGACGGACGTCTTGCTGTCAATCAAATTTTCGGTATCAAGGATCCAGAGAACATGGATTCTGGCTACACCACGTGTTAGAGGATTTATTTTCTAAATTTAGCAACTGGATTTATCAGGGCCCGGCAATAAGTTTTTCAGCCAAAAAATCGCTGTTTTCTGTGCAGTATTACAAAACTTTCTCTCTACTGCGTAAGCGGTAGCCAGAAAGTAAAATACCCTTTTTGGGTGTCAAAGACTCACTATTTGTGAAAGATGACTAAATAACGTGTTAGATCAAGTAATTTACAACATATTGGAACAAGATTTATCCGTATTTTCGTTATCATGACCCTACAAGACGAGTTTTTCTATCAAAAAATCGCCGTTTTGGGCGCAGCATTGCATTACTTTCTCTACACCAAGTATAAATCTCTGCATATACGAACGTACAAGAGAAAGTAAAAACGACGGAATTGACCGATCAGATCAACCAACTGGAATGCTGAATCAGTGAGTAGTTGATTTTGACCCTGCCGTTTGGCTGGTGCCGAATATTCTGCCATCGTCGGGAGTAGAACCTAGAATTTCTTCACCAACGAAGTTTCAGTTTCAGGGTCACAATTACATACGTTACAAATTCGATACAAGTAGTGAATGTAATATACCCTCACCCATGCGAACATTTCACGCTTTGTTGGTTGTTTTGAAAAGGAAAGCAGCTTCGAATTGAAGTCTGAGGGCCCCAAAACAGAATTCGAGAGCGCAGAACGCACTTCTAAGTTATACGATGGTAACATGTATTGCCGTGCAACGAGTGTTGCGGATAGTACCTGCATCTGCCGATTTCTTCGTACTTTGATCTATAAAATTCTACACTATCTACACATCACACTCGTGTATAATACCCGTCATTACATCATCTTTTCCTAATGTACTATTGGCGAACTCCTGAGAGGTCATTCCATTTCCAGCAGTAGCATATTTACGGGATTTTGTGTCGATTGCTTCTTAAAAAATAAAAACCGTCATCATATCTTAACTTCTCCCTAAGAGAATGGATAGTAAGCGTTATCTAAGTGTCTTATTAGGGAGTTTTAGCGGCACGCGTAAGGTAGCAATAATATGTCGACGTGACGAACCTTTAAGTCATAACGTTAAGGTTCCTTAAGACAACGTTAACATCTTAGGCTTAAGGTACGGCCTTGTGTCTTCGCAAATAGAGCACACCTGAGTCTCTGTGCTCACCTCACTAACGGCAAAATGGCTGTCTAAAACAGGAGAAGTTGCATTTTTCTAACTTTGATGAGTTGATTCTCATATTTGAGGCAGTTACAATAGTAATCTTACCAACATTCACAACTCTGGCAAGAATTATCGGAAATTTTTGGAAAGGTGAAAGGTCAGAAATTCGCGAAAAAGAAGTTGAAATCATATCTTCGTGTTAGGTTATGTGTTATGCGCATTACGAATGCTGTTATTAGATATTTCCTTCATTCTCAAGAAAAGCCAATTACAATTCTCAGACTCACACACTCATCGTTCAGGTCCAGCAAATATAAAACTTCTTGCGTAGTGGAGATTTGTTCACTCTCGACACGTCTTGTTGTTCATCTACCTCGCTCTTTGATATGTTACGCAAGTTCAGCCCTTGGAATGATTCTTTTGTTGTAATGCATGTCTCAATTGCTAAAGCTCATCTGAACGTTGCTCGTTACGACCGTATAACGTCGCGACGTTAGTCACGTGTTCAATAGAGTTGCCGATGCCTCCTTACGCATACCGCAAAAACTCCCAATTGTAGCACAAGGAGCATTGAACGGTTAGTTCCGAGGCCGGGCGAGCGCTGGAGCGCGTTTCATTGCGGCGCACGTGTGGTGCGACCTCGTGCGTGCCACGGCCAGCGCGCCGAAGACCGCCCTTCGCCCCCCCTCCCCCGGGGCCCCGCCCACGCCCTCGACCCGCCGCGCGGGCCCGCCCGCCCGCTGCCAACTCGCTCCCAAGAGAGTCGCAACGGCCTCGGCCTTGTCCTTCCACTCCCCTTGACAACCGAGTCTCGTCTTTACGCGTTGGGTCACTCCGATAGTGTTTGTGCTTGCCAGGGGCGGTTCGTGGTGCCATTTGTAGCATGTAGTAAAAATTGACGTGGGTACTAAAACGGAACAGCAAACCAGCCAACACGGTATTATTAGACTGAACCTCAATATAATAAAACAAAAACTAGTGGTTCTAAAACAGCATGTACTTTCTCGCCTTTCGTAATAGTTGTTTAATACGATTTGTAACCACAAATTCTCTCCGAATTTTCACCATCTCAATGATCATTTTTCGTAAAACGCATTACAAATCGTACAACATTTGGTGAAAAACTAAATGTTTTCAAGTAAATATCAACTCAAAGGGTACCCCCGAATACAATGGCGGCAAAAAGTTTCCCTAAACCAAATGACCTATGAGTAGTTACACTCTATCTCTAGGTTTCTTAGCCCCGTTCCACCACCCACAGTCCTCTACAGCCCAAAACGTGTTTTTTATTATAATTTTTTTTCAACTTACTATTTTATCTGATTGAAAAGAATATGAAGAACAAGAAAATAATTTATACTACCAGAAAAACTTTTTTGATGTTTGCTCAGTGTCAAATTCAAACGTAAAATATATTTTGAAAGATAAAATGTGTACTGAGTGTTAGAACTCTGAAACAAGCGGGAAAAAATCTCAAAAATTTCACTCAAAACACAAATTGTCCTGAATTTATTTCAGATTTTATACCTGCTGGGCTCCTGTTAAAAAATTAAAAAATATTTTTATCATGGTCCCGCCGTGAAATCACCGTGACTTTAAATATAAATTGGGAGAAAGCATACGTAGAAATGTCTGCTACAATTCTATGCATTTATTTTAGAGTTTATTATACATTTGTACATATTGATGTCGCACCCAGTAATAGACTTTGAAATGTAGTTACAAATGATCATGTTTTTAAAGCTTTCTAATCCTGTGTGTAAGTATATGATGCGCTAAGAAAATTGCTCGAGTTGATGCAGAAATAAATTTTGGATTATATACTTCGCATGACAAGGTTTAGGTACAGTCGAATCCTCCCACAAGAACAATTTTTAAATTGACACAACTTCTTTCTTCTTCAACACAACCACTTCATCTTCGTCCAAACTCCCCTCACATCAGTGGCGTCTCCTGCTCAGAGAGCATGGGGATGCGATCAGAGGTTTATGGATTAAACAAGGAAGACCAATTAAGGTATTTAATCGACATCGTACTGCATGATTATGTATTCCATATTCCATACCTACTGTACCTTGTTTGAGAATTCCTAAGTTTGTATTGCTTGTTCTGACAATAATAAACAAAACAATAGTACACAAAAGTACATTGAAAGATGAACAATACACCTAATTGTTTAATTAGCACTTCATTGGAGTTCTCAATCCTTCTACTGAAAGAAGAGGAGGTGCTCAATGGAGGCGATAGCGAAGCTTTGGGAGGGGGAATACAGAAAGGACAATGAGAAGTCCGAAATGTGACAGCCAGCGTCTCGTCACCGTCGGCCGAAATCTCACATTTTTATTTTTATTTATTTATTTTCCGCCAAAAAAGTTAAAAACTGTGTGTGACGTGCTATGGAGAAAAGCGAATTCTGTGCACGTTTTCAGCATTCTGTGAACCCTACCCTACGCCACTGCTTGAATTTTGAACACAGAAAGAAAATGGGCGTTTTTTTGTAAGGATTGTTAACACAATTTTCGCTCCGATGTAATAAAATATATTTTCAATGGTAAATAAGCAATACATTTTGGCTCTTTTCCCTCAACATGTCCTTCGTCAAGGAATAATACTTCCCACCGCGACAATGTGAAGAACGATAATTTGAATAACTATATTTCCCACTGAATTTTAGAAGACGTGCACGGGTAATAAAGTTAGTTACAATTACGCTCGAAAAAAGGCGAGGGGTTGGTGACTATTATACATTAATCCAGAGTTCCTAAAATGCAGTAATTGGGGCCTATCCTCTGTAGTCCTCTACTGTTGCTCATGCACCACTCGCTTGATTGGTTGATTTTTTCGTGTTTCCGGGCACGTCAACTGCTTTGGTAATTAGTCCCGTTAGTGTAGTGCATATTTCTTCTCGGGAGATGGCGGTGATCTTCCCCCGCTGGATGGCGAGATTAGTGGGGTTCCCCCTAACCAGGACTCTCCCATCAGCGGGGCACCACCCCAGCCGGGACAAGCTCTAAGCTCCCGACCGGTCTCCCGGAATATGTGGAAGTGTACTGCATGTTAGTGTAAGTGTGTGTGTGTGTGTGTGTGTGTGTGTGTGTAAGGGGATAAGATAAGACAAGGAAGAGGAAGGAAAGATCGCGCGCGGTCCGTGGCCCGTTTGTTAGGGTACTGCTCCGGCATTCGCCTGGTGTTGATCGGAGAAACCACGGAAAACTACCGATCAAAACAGCCAGCCGCTAGAATTCTCCTCCAGGCAGCGACTGAATTCGACCTAGCTGAAAAGCTAGTGTCGAAAATCCTGGCGCCGTCAGGACTCGAACTTAGGACGTAGGACCACCCGGTCAGAGGCGCTGCAGTGACATCAGCTGATGGATTGAGCTACCGCTCCCGGTTGCGCCACTCGCCTTTCATAGAGCAATTAAAACAAATTGAGAGATAAAAACGGCAGTTTCACTTTTGAACATTTCAATCAGAACTTTGTAACCCAATACTGTCACTTCGTATTATCAGAAAAAGAAGGAGGAACTTATTCTCAGCAACACACTATTAATGTTACTTAATTTTAGTACATGGATTATTTGTACTATTTAAGTATCATAAACATTTGATTATTACATTATTTTAATATTTTAATATTTTTAATCAATTGTTCATATTTTGCTTTTTGAACAGTTTTGATCTGGATATATATATATATATATATATATATATATATATATATATATATATATATATGTGTGTGTGTTTTTATATATAAGTCCTAGTCCTGATGATAACAATTTAGTAATTATTCTTTGATTCCGGCGATAAGTTATAAACGGCTGATAAGTCATAAACACTTAATTTTACATGAGAGCAAAAAACAACTTTTAACCAAATTGAATCAGGGATTAATGATATTCAAACGAAGGTGATATTCAAAGGAAACTCTTGGTGTGTAAGTTTTGTTTGAATATCATTAATCCCTGATTTAATTCAGATTAAAGTTGTGTTTTGCTCCGCTGTAAAAGTAAGTTTTTTGACTTATCGGCTTATTTACTGGGGTCAAAGCATGATTGGAGTCGTGGAGAGGGTGAGTGAGCGCCGTGTGTGTTGTTGGCAGATGGGCGGCAGCGAGGACGCAGCTCCCCCGCGCGACTGCCCGGACGAGGAGGAGGGCGGCGAGTACGCGTGCTCGCTGTCCGCGCCGGCGCAGGCGCTGGCCGCCGCCGAGCTGCGCGAGGACGCGTCTGCGCGCGCGCAGGCGCTGGCCGCCATGCGCGCGTGGCTGCGCAAGCACCCGGCCATCCGCCGCTGCCGCGCGGACGCGCCCTTCCTGCTGCGCTTCCTGCGCACCAAGAAGTTCAGCGTGCCCCAGGCGCAGGACATGCTCGAGCGCTACCTAGCCATCCGACAGCTCTACCCCAGGTGGTTCCGCAAGCTCGACCTCGACGACCCCGAGCTGGCCGAGGTCATCGACGCCGGGTGAGTCGCGACGCCGCGCCACCTAGCCCCAATTGGAGCATTTTTTTAAAATTTGTTATTTAAGGTCGCATCAACATCTAGGTCATTAGCGACCACTATTGGTGTTAACGGTATGGTGACTACGAAGATGAAACGATATGAGAATGATAAGGGGTGAAAGGACGAACACAAATACAACCATGCCCGAGGCGCGACCCTTCGGTCCGAGATCACTACGACACGACTGCCTTAGCGATCTCGGCCGCCGGGCCGACGGGGCATTTTTAGGCAAACCATAATTAACGTCATTAAGCATATAACTGCTCTTGAGGTATGTATATACGGACTTTACAAGACTTTTCCAACCAACCACTCCGTTTGTATGTGATCCACCGAGTGTCGTTCAAAGGTTTTTGTAATTCCGTCTTTCGTAGGATGTAACGTCAAGGCACTCCGTGTACCTACCGTGCACCAGTCGAAGCTTTGCAGACTAATGGGAAACTATTAAAATATGATTAAGTTTTTTTCGTTGCATTCAAATCCTCTGTATCTTTCATACCCGTACTCAAAGAACCGAAGATGATAATTTCGTTTTCAACAATTCGCCATCTTCCGAAGATTTCTCTATTCGTCTAAAACCTTCCTTGCTCATATTTCTCATCCTTTTGATCCGCCATGTCTCCCAAAATACTACTAAATTTCCTGCTAATCACAGCTTTTAAAGATTTGATTTATTTTCAGAGAGAAATTGTTATTTTGTTTTGACATATATCTTTATCAATATATCGTTTTCATCGGCAGTTTATATTGGGATTTTAATGAATGAGATAACCTACTAAAACGTTGTTATAGTTGACAACATGCTTCTTCATTTTACAGTATAAAAGCAAATAAGTCATTAGAACAGGATAACTACAAATAAAATAATAAAACAAAAAAATACAAAATTGTTTGAGTGACACTGAAAGAGTGGTCGACGTTATGGAATTTTTTTATTTCCTGGGGGTACTTACATCAAAATAAGAACTATTTATAGTAATAAATTGTTAGTAAATAACACACTAAAATAGTATAATGAAATATTCTACAATTGTATTATCAATTACAAGTGTACCATTTTCTGTAAAATGCAAGTTGCTGATGACCCACTTATTCATAAATATGACTATAAATAAATGTGAGAATAATACTTTAGAAATTAACAACAAATCTTCAACGTAAATAAAATAATAAATATGCGAAGAATAAATAATTGGAATAAACATTCAAGAACGATTCAGAAACAAAACAATTCCTTACAATTTACCACCTGCAAAAGTAAGTGTAAGTAAGAACAAATCCACGAAGCGATTCAAAAAAAACTCAGGAAAGACCAGTAGGATCTTGTTATATTTCTTAGAAGAAAGTCACTTCAATGATCAATCTAAATGAATGACAAAACTACTACATCCCTTTCTTTCCTGTTCACCCGTAATATTCAGTCAGACCTTTCATGAAAATTCACTGTTCTTTCATTAATAAAATTAGACTCAATTTTTTGAAAAACGAGTATTAAACACATCCCGAACATGCTGTTTGTAACATTTATTCTTAAGAACCTGCATACAGTTATGAAAAACATATTTCAGGTTATTCATAGGAATAAGCATCCTGACAGCGTAAAAATATATTCTATTAAAACATGTTTGCCCTCTGGCGTGTCGTGTGTGTCTGTCTGCTCAATGTGCACTGTTCTCCTCGCAGGTATCTGGTGCCTCTTCCCGAACGAGACGACTTCGGGCGCCAGGTGATCCTCTCTTGCGCAGGTGAGTTGAGTGAATGTGCTAAATGGCACGAGGCTCAAGGGAAAATAAGAGCTAATTCCCTCTCGCCCAACGGCTGCCAGGCGTTACTCAACATGTTGCGTGCGTCGCTCCATACGACAAACCAATGCAACGCCCGGCCCTGACCCACTGCGCGCTAGAAAGCAGCGCCGCCCGCTCGGCCCGGGATTCCCCCGCCGATCGTCACCTTCTTTCATTGTTTTTTGTGCTTGATAACGTCGCTGGGACGATATAGAGCAAATAACCAGCCAATTCTGATTCGTAACATCGGCCGTACGTCGTGTATTTCAATCTTTTTCGTAATATTGTAGATTTTAAAACAACAAATATACTAATAGGAAATGCATTTTAGACAGTCCCTAGAAAAAGCGGTTACATTCAACAGTACAAAGCGTGCGAACTTAAGTTTTTAGCACCAGTGCAAATTTCTCTTTCTCTCTCTCTCTCTCTCTCTCTCTCTCTTTCTCTCTCTCTCTCTCTCTCTCTCTCTCTCTCTATATATATATATATATATATATATATGTGTGTGTGTGTGTGTGTGTGTGTGTGTGTGTGTGTGTGTGTGTGTGTGTGTGTTTATAAGGAAGAGAGGAAGAGAAGGAAGGACAGAGGGGGGTAAGAGAGCAGGTTGTCTGCCGAGGTCTGCTGGAGAGAGAAAGGAAGGAAAAAGAGAATGAAGGGGGAAAATATGACAGGGAAAAAGAGTGAGAGGGGCAAAAGCGCGTGAGAGGGGAAAAGAGAGTGAGAGAGAAAAAGCAAGTGAAAGGAAAAAGCGAGTGAGGGAAATAGCGAGTGAGAGAGAAAGCGAGTGAGAGGGGAAAATAGAGTCAGGAAAAAAGCGAGTGGAAGGGAAAAAGAGAGCGAGAGGGGGAAAACAGTGGAGGTTTTGAGAAAATTTTGAAAATATCATGGGGGCTTCATGTAAAGTACCCCCAAATTTTAATGAATGTTTTTCAAAATTTCAAAGCTTCAACTATATTTAGATAGACAGAGGATTCTTCAAATTGGAGATCGTACAAATGGTTTAGGCGCTAGGAGTGTTCACAGACAGACGGACGGACAGACAGACGGACGGACGGACGGACGTTTTGCTTCCAATTGGTTTTTCAGGATCAAGGACTCATAAAACACAGATTCTGGCTGCATCACGTGTTTGAGGATTTTTTCTCTTAATTTAGCAACTGATTTTATGCACTATTTCGTCACCAGAGCCCGGCAATGATTTTTTTCCGCCGATAATCCGCTGTTTTTTCGCGTAGTATTACATAACTTTCTCTATACTACGTATAATATTCCGTATATGCGTACGTATATATGTAAAAACTAGATAAATCAAATTGCTAAATTAAGAAAACTAGAGATGCTACGGAATGGCACAGACTTTCTCGTACCAATTTTTTCTAATTTGCTTGATGTGGTCTGGCTTGAAACTCGTGCACCATTCTTTGGCCAGCTGCAATCTAACGTCGCCCAAAGTAGTACATTTTTTTACCATTACCAAACTTTTTCTTTCCTAGTAGTACCACTGAATCATTACTTCATGAATATTAAAGAAGAGTAAAAATTCGTTCTAAATTGAAGTTTTCATTAAAAATCGTAGTCGTTTGTAAGAAAATGGCGATTAAGCGTTACTCTAAATGCGAAATTTAAGCTGTTTTTAAAAAGGAATCTATTGAGTTTTCGAAAAACTTTATTTAAAGGTTGAAGAACATCCATTCACAAATGTAATAATGCATACTAATCGATGGAAATGCCCATATTAACGGCGTGAGAGTTATTTTAAGAAAATTACATTTGTGTAATTTTTGAAAAAACAAAAAAATACACCAAAATGAACGTTCCATAATTTTTAACAGTGTAATTAGCACTATCTATTGGAAAAGTTTTAAGAAGAAATTACGAGCCATTTTTGAGAAAATGGCGTTTGAGCGTTTTTGAAAATGCGGAATTTTGTACTCATTTTTACAGAAAATTGATGAGATTTCGAGAAACTTTATTTGACATTATTTAACGTCACATGTGCTCATAAATATAATAATGTGTAGAAATAGCCTTTAATGCAAATTTTACAGACGTGAGAGACAAGTCCAAAATATTTCATTTTTGTATTTTTTGAAAAAAAGAAAGAAAAGCAATATGGCGTTCATGTCATTGCATAGGGTTCACTTGACATTACCTTAAAAAAAATTTAAAGAAAAAATTTGGAGTCAGTTTTTGAGAAAATCTTGTTTTTTTAATTTTTTAAAATTGCAAATATTGCACGCACTATTGTGCGAATACTACTAAAATTTCGAAAAAAATCTCACATGATATAATAGAAAGAACTATTTATGCACAGCAAATTTCATTTGAAGGCAAAATCTCTGTCTCCAATTTTGTAGCTGTAGGAAGACGTCGGAAAATATTCAAACTTTTGCTATTTTCTAGAATTCAGAGTAAATCGTTAAATTCTGCCTTATGCCACCTTTATAAGTGTATTTTCTCTTATCTTACAAGAAATTTTAGAAAAATAGAGCCGTTTTTGAGAAAATTTTGAAAATGTTTGAGGGACGTCATGTAAAGTACCCCCAAATTTTAGAGAATGTTTTTCAAAATTTCAAAGCGTCAACTACAGCCAGGTCGACATAGGATTTTTTAATTTGGAAGAGATCGTACGTGTGGTTTAGGTGCTAGTAGACACAGACGGACGGACAGACAGACAGACAATTGGGCGGACGGACGTTTTGAAATAAACCGCTTTTTCGGTATCAGGGGAAATCTCGAAATTGAAAGCAAAACGTCCGTCCGTCCGTCCGTCCGTCCATCTGTCTGTCGTCCGTCCGTCCATCCGTCTGGTGTATGTTAACAAACATAGCGCCTAAACCATGCTTAGGATTTCCAAATTGAAAAAAGTCCTGTCGTATTTGCGTGAGCTGAAACTCTGCAAGTTTGAAAAACGATTAATTTTTTGGAACATTTTCTCAAAAATGGCTCGAATTTTTTTCTTTAAATTTCTTGTAATAATAGAGTTAAATTCTCTTATGAAGGTTGCGTAGGTCCGATTTTCAGGTTTAACTCTGAATTTTCGGAAATTGTAAAAGTATGATTTTTTTTCTTCAACTTCTTACAACTACAATATTGAAGAATGACTTTTCCTTCAAATAAAATGTTGCTCATAAATAGTTCTTTCATTAAGGTCATTTAGTTGTTTTTTTGTAAATTTTAGTAGTTTTCGTGCAATAGTGCGTGCAATATTTGCTTTTTTTTATTACAAAAACAAGATTTTCTCGAAAACTGCCCCAAATGTTTTCTTTAAATATTTGATACGGCTAGTGCCGAACGGACCCTATATGATTACAGAAGCCATATTGCTAAAATAATGTGATATTCAATGTTTAAAATGAAAAATAACAATGTTTATATCGAGATATTTGCATTAAATGCTTTGAGTTTACTGATAACATCATTCATTACAATGTTTGTAGCACAAAAAGAAAAGCTAACTCAATGAAACTATGGACATATTTGGGTTCAGCATACCCGATTTACTGTAAATTCGTTGCAAAATTATGGGCAAGTAAAAAAAAGTTCTTTTGTTGAGCGGTGTAATAAGGAAGTCGATATTAATTGCGAGGCTATGATTATGAACTCGTATTAATAGGAGCAAATGTGTTTATTCTTATATTTTAGAAATTAGATAAAAAATGCGCCGACCTGGATGGCCGAGGTGGCTAAGAGCGAGTACCGACTCAGCGCTTCGGTTCAAAGGGTCGCGGGTTCGAATCCCGCCTTAGGCATGGCTGTTTGTCCCTTGACTTGGTATGTATGTATTGTCGCGGAGGGCCTCGCGTTCTGCTGACCCCAGATCAGAGGAGCCCGCAAGTGTGTTGGTGTCTAGTGTATGGTCAAATATGCGTCCCATCGGGGCGTACAGGGTAACTGGCTGTCGGCTGGATAAAAACCCTAGATAAAAAAAAGATAAGAAATGCAACAAAAGTGTAAACCTATTTTACAAGCATTGGCTGTGTGTTTGGCGCAGGCCGCTTCGACCCGTACAAGTTCTCGTCCGCGCACATGGCGCGCGCGCACGGGCTGGTGGCCGAGGCGCTGATGGACGACGAGGAGAACCAGGTGCGCGGCTACGCCTACGTCAACGACGAGTCGGGGCTCACCGCCGGCCACCTCTCGCTCTGGTCGCTCGCCGACATACGCGCCATGCTCCGCTGCATACAGGTACCCATACCCCCACTCTCCTGCGCTTGGCTGTGCTAGGCGATACGAACACGTACATTGCGGGGAGGTTCGGGATGAAATGTTACAAACTTCTAGGCCAATTGTTGAATATGACCACCATTTTGCCACTGAATGTGTGGTGGGAAATCTGATATAACGATGTTACATGCGGGACTTTTGTTTATGGTGGTCGACAGCTCATTGTACACCGGAATTTGGTCGTTTTTCGTTCTGACAAAGGTATTTTGTGTTCTTGCCAAACACTAGTGAAGGATGCGTTACTTACCAATCAAGGCGTGCTGCTCAAAATTGAATAGTATAATTTCGTTATAAGAGATATCTCACCATATATTCATTGGATAAAACTGATAAACCACGACCTTCCATCATGCCATAGAAGTATGTAACATTTATTCTTAACCATCTCAATACAGTTGTGTAAAACAAATCACAAACGTTTTACAAAAATACTCATTCTGGGTGGCTCTGGCAGTGAAAAATATTGTCTTTGAAAATAAATGTCTTCTCATATGTTGTGTGTCTCCTTATTGTTTATGGCCAACTGACTAAATAACGATATTTTTTAAACCTGAAGGCATTTTTGATTATTTGAAAATCCAGCGAATCCACCTCAATTAAAAGGATGGCAGGCAATAAATATCAAATACAGAAAGCAGGCATTATTGAATTAGTCCTGCTAAAACAGCACGTACTTTCTCGCCCAAGGTTTTAAGCAAAATTGCGCAAAAATTACGCCAATTTACGCAAATCATGCAAATTTACGCGAATACCAACGATGCATGAGGCATATTTTAGCCGTAAATAAAACTATTTGTTTATATGAATGCCAAAGAAAAGGCAGCAGTCATTATCCCCTTGTTATCAGTGTGAAGTTACAAAAATGGGTTACAACAAGCAACACTGACCGCTAATTCATATTGGATACACACGTTGTCAATTACCATTGTTGATATCGCTACCAAGAAAATGAAAATAAAAAATATAATAATTAAATATAATATTTTTATATCAGAATAACTCGTCTTTTACATGCAATATTTTTATTCCCACATCTTAAGCAATGAGAAATAATATGTTCCTTTTCATATTTAACACGATTAAACGACGCACTTAAAAGTAGGTTTTAAATAATTTCTAAGAGATGAATTTTAAATTTATAACAAAAGATCGAAGAAGAAACGAACAAAGATATATGAAATAATATACAAGTTCTAACTTACGTGGCATCCAACTGCTCAGCATCACTATTCATTTTATGTTCATGATGTGCAGTAAATTGAGAGCTATCGACAATTTTTGTCACCAAATTACTCAAAAAATATTCATATTTTTGTAAACTTTAACATAACCGTATTTAAAGATGTTTTCCTGCCTGTTTTTGATAAACACATTTAAATAAGAAAAATGTATCTTCATTGTAGGAAGATGCCGAAAAAATTTTGAATTTTTTCAATTTTCGAAAAATCATGGTTTTCAACCAACATGAGACACTTAAACGTTCTTCAGACTGTCCATCAACAGAATTTCATAAAAAACGCTGGAGCCGTTTTCGAAAAAAAATCGTTAAAATTAAAATTAAAAATTGCCTATATTTCTCGCAAAATTACGCGAAAAATACTCAAATTTTCAAAAAATTGTACGCGACCTTATTTCAAAATCTATCTTTAAGGAACAGATTTCATTAAGGAAAAAACCCTCTATATTTAATATTTTATTTGTAGAAAGACGCTGAAAAGAAATTTGAACTTTTTTCAATTTTTTAAAAATTAGAGTTTTTAACTAATATGAGACGACCTTCTCCATTCTCTTAACACTTCTTAAGAATATCCAACAACAAAATAAAAATAAATGGCGCCATTTTTTTGAAAAATTTGAAAATTAACCAAGGGTTTCATGTAAAGTACCCCCCAAAATTAAAATATTGGTTTCAAATTCAAGGGGCCGCTACATCCAGATCGACAGAAGAATATCAATTTTCTTATATTAATTCTTATATTTATTTTTATGGGTTATTAAGTTATTTCACATATTTCTCTTTATTAATAGCTACGCCTTTTCACTAATAGTTATGTTTGTTGACGAATTATAAGGTCTAAGATTTCTCAGTGTGATGTACAATTATATTTTTCCATCCGCAGAACTCGACACCGATGCGTCATAAGGCCACGCACTTCCTGAACGTGCCTTCGCTCGCATCAAAAGTTTTCGAGTTCTTCATTGGACTGCTCTCTGAGAAACTTCGGGCACGCATTCGAGTAAGTGACAACAGGGCTAAACGTATTTTTATATTTTTATATTCGAGAGATGAATTATTTTCTTCTTTTAGTGCAAGAATGTTAAACATTTCTCTTTATCACATGGACGTACACTTGAATGTTTCTTACATTGACATAGCACTCAAAATTCATTTTGGTTCAATACAGATATTGGTGTTAAAAGTATAACAATCATTTTCCAATTGATTATTATTTTGACTCTGAATTGTCTAAATGAATACCTCTACACATAAACTCGCTGCTTGTGTTCTCGTGGATATATTGGTATTTTTCAAAGCATTTACATTATCTTTGAAATCATGAATTTAGAATAAATTACTTGATACTTGTTCTGTAAGAAATAACTTTGGTATTTCACTTTCAAAAGCTAATCAGGAAAAATGATTTATTTGTTTCTTCTTTTCTTCCCTCTTCCAATGAATTTCGTAGAGATATTCTTTGCTTAACGAATAATTTTGCAGATACGCTTAACTTTATCATTCTTGAACGTATCAGAAATTCCTTGCAAAAATGAGAGTCGCTTTAACTGAAATATTGAAATCTACTTATTTTAGGAGTACAAAACTCGATCTGCAAACTCGAGACCAAAAAGATTACCATTAATCACGAACATTTTCACAGCAATTTGCCCCTTAACTCGTACGATTTTGAGAGCTATTTTGGTAATACGTAGCACTGTGCAAATCAGATACCACTTCCTAGCCTCGGGTAATTAAATAGAGCGCCTGTGAGTAGGCAATCCTCCAAACACATAACCGATCATAGTGTGTAGTAGGCAAGCTACACACCAGGCGTTTGTGCCCTCTTCTCCGAACCTACATACTTCCTTTTCAATTTAAGTCATTGCGGACCCCATGCTCATCAGTGAAAATTAAAATCAAAGTCAGTCTCACATTTTACATTGATAAATTATAATTGAAAAACGGATACAAGTTTTAGAAAATATATGTCTGTTTATCACTAAAATCATGCAGGCCGAAGAACAGCGGTGGAGTATTTTGTAGTATTTTTTTAAAATAGTCAATTTTTTGTTGTCAATTGTTTGTTTGTTTCATGTGGCACATAAAAGTAGTGTTAGCTTTTCGTGATACTATCTCGCGTTCAACTCCCAGTCACGACAAAAATTGTAGTTTAACTACTTAAAAGTTGTAGAGTTGTAGCTTTATAACTGTATCAATTTCTTTAACTGTGTGACGAAAGAAGAGCCGACAGGCCAAGAATGCTGTATATGGTGATGGAAATACGTTATGCTCGCCACATCTCCCTTACTCCCCAGGCGTGGACAACAAAGACAGGACACAGGCCTCGAACATAGCTAGTTGGCAAAAAAATATGATTAATCCGACCCAGAATACCAAATACATACTTTCTGTCTGTACTTGGCGCGACAGCCCGCGTACGGGCCATGGCCTACCAGCAGCGCCCCAGCCTCGCGGCCATGGTTTAGCACGTGTGGTTAGCATGAAGACATTCCCTTGCCGTATTCTGGTCTTCTCCACCTGAGAAGTGAGTTTCCTCACCGTCACACAGCAACATATACTGGGACACTGCAAGGAAAACGCACATTATAATCTTGCCCCGACCGGGAATCAAACTCAGGGTCCTGTCATGAAAAGAAAGGACGCTGACCAATGCGCTAAACCGCGTACCAAATACATACTAGTATATACAAATTGTAAAAAGGTTTTCTTAATCGCATACAGGTGCTAATATCCTTGTAGATTCGAGATTCTTGTAATAGCAATTATTGTTGCGGTTGCAGCTGCATGCCAACGTGGAGGAGCTCCAGGAGGCCGTGAACCCGCGCATCCTGCCTAAGGAGTACGGTGGCGAGGTCCCACTGGCGGATATGATTGGTGCGTATTCCCGTGGCTCTGGCATGAACACGGCTCCCTAGAGGAGAAACATGAGCTCGTGAACCCCGATAGTGATCACAAAACATTTTTTAAAATATCATAAAAAATAAATGTGTCGTGAAAAACTTCGAAATTAATTACATTGGGCTTTTAAAAAAAATCTAACTCCAAATGGGACTCGCATAAACTCGACTAACCAAAAAGTTAATTATGAGCAAATATATTGATTTAGGGACATAGACATTCAATACGTTTAATTGAGGTAACTAATTAGTACGCACATGTTCTTTTTGTATTTGACACTATCCAAGCGATGTTTTTCAAGAGCACGATTTGGATGTCTAAATTTTCCACATGCCCATCCTTCTGGATTCATGTTGTTTTCGACTTCCTACTGTTCAAGTCCTCTAGCCTTTTATGTGGCCCTTTTCTCGGGAACTAAGACACGAACGGAAGTGAAGAGGTGAGAAGTTTAGAAGTGGGTAGTTTAGAGTTAAGGCAAAAAAAAGTTCCCTAACTTTCATCTAGCCCTAAAAAGATGCAGAACTAAGAGCTTATCAATACCTGCAGTACTAATGATCGAACACTGAACAAATTAGGGAGTTTTTGCACGCCTTCGCGGGCAGCAATCGACTGTAACCTCGATCATCTGCGCATTCGCAGAAGCACAAAAGTGATGCGAAACTCGAACTGCGCGGAAGATCGATAGTGCTTTCGATTGTTTAAACGTTCGAGGGTGCGAAAAAACCGGCTCTTAACGCGAACGTGCGTTTGCGTTGCAGCGCAATTCAAGGAGCAGCTCCGCGCCAAGCAAGAGATGCTGCGCGCGCTGGACGACATGGAGATCGACCTGAGCTACAAGGCGTCCTTCGTGTCCGACATGGAGGACGAGCTGGGCGGCGTCGCGGGCAACTTCCGCAAGCTGGAGGTGGACTGAGGCGGCTGCGTGCACGCCCCTCTCCCCCACGCACCGCGCACGCGCACGCCCCCACCCACCCACGCACCCACCCGCTCCGCGGCCACGCCCCCGCGCGGTCGAGAGGCATCGCGCCCCGCGGCGGACGCGAAGCGAGCTGTTCGCGCTCTCGCTGCTTCCAGCCTGCACACTCGACTGCCAGGAGCATACGGTCCATCACTACGGACGTCGTGATGACGAAACAGCTATGTATCAATGAAATGTAGCAATCCTCTCTCTGTCACTGCGAGTGTGGAGGCAAATTTTTAATACATGAGTTACTGAGGGAGTAGAAAAGTTATTATTAGTAAAAAGTGATAAAAATATAATAAGAAATTATCCACAATTCAATTTGTTATATATAAGGAACTAAGAAATATGAGAAAACTGGAGTACATTTGTGAAGAAAGGGGTGGAACGAAATGTGCATTTAATTTTTGTTGAGAAACTGTATGATGTGTATGATTGGATCAGTGGCGGCTCGTGGTTATGCCATTAGGGTATGCAACGTTTCTCTTCTTTCTCCCTTGCTCCCTTCCTCCCACCCCTCTCTTCTCTCCCCTTTTATCTCCTTCTCTCTCTCTCTCTCTCTCTCTCTCTCACACACACACACACACACACACACATACACAAAGGCATGCAATA
>BLKR01006436.1:0-57257 GCA_011170035.1 Teleogryllus occipitalis
GATAAACCCCATAGGCGTTTATCGTAGATATTGCACTCTTCTATCGTATTTTTCCACCGAGAGATTGTCTCTTCTCTCTGAGGGGCACGGAATTCTCGACAAGAAAGATATATTTTTGAAGAAAATATTTTATTACGAAAAGATCTCTATCTTAAATATTGTAATACTGGGAAGACGTTGAAAACAATTTAAACTTTTGCAGTTTTGGAAAGTCTGGAGAATTCAACGAAAATCTTGTGTTTTTTATACCTTTTCTTTGCTATATTTTTGAAAAATTAATCTATTTTCTAGAAATTTTAAAAATGTTTGGGGGTTTTGTAAAGTACGTCAAAAAAATAAATTATCTGTTCCAAATTCTGGGCCTCGTTATCAGTCTGATCAATCGAGGAACATGAATTTCGGTGAAAATACGGACACGGAAAACTACCAATGGTTTGGTGTGAACTGGCAAAGCATGGATTCAAACTTCAAACGGTAGTGTAATAGATGTAGTTGACCTGATGGCTATTCTCCTTTTTGGTGGCGTTTAGTGGACATTACAGAACTCTCTCGCGGAAATGATCGAAGTAGATTGTTGGCATATGCGTGTAGTATGCCTCCCACCCGAAGACCTCTGTTGCTGAGCCTACGTCACACACTCAACATTGTGCACATTAATATAGGTATAATTACGTATAATTAAGGTAACTTTGTCATTTTCAAATGTAACTATACATATTTCTTGGTCTACCATGACGAGCATAAAAAGATGAATCCAGCAATATAGTTATATAGTTATATGTTAGATAAGCATTTTTTGAGTAATTTTTATTTTTTTGTGCTCAACTTTCCTTACCAGAGCGCGCGTTAGCAGGGGAAGCGCTGCGTGTCCTTGTTTGGTGTACTGTTATCCTTTCAGAATATCCGTTACTCAAACAAACTACTCCAATTACTCAAAAAGTTACAGAAAATTACTCAAATATTACTCAAAAAATACTTATCTAACGTATGTCAATATGTATATCACTGGATTCATCGTTTTACGCTCGCCTTGATAGACTAAAAGTATGTATAGTTCCATTTGAAAAAAACAAAGTTACTTCAATATCTCGTAAAATATAAGTAATAAAATAAAAATGAATACATGTATGAGTTCGCCCTATTCCTTCATGTACTTCCCAAAAAACTGCATTGCAATAACTAAAACAGTTCAAGAAGTTCAGGAGGTGTTAAAGTTACGTAACTCACCATGTATATTTAAGAATTAGTGATACGTGTATCATCTATACGTACGTGTACCATTTCAAGAACTTCACGTCTCATCTATCCTTCATTTATCATCATTCAATCAATCATCTATCCTCAATTACCGTCATACGTAAGATATAAAAGGGAATGATGATGTAATACAGCAATGGAAATCAAGTGTGTGTTGCACTTTCATTGATTCTTGAGTGGTAGCATCCCTGTAATCACTACCATCTCCAACTCCATCATGTGAAAGTAGTAAAGAAGCAATTAAAGAAAGGGGTTATGAAAGAATCAACACAAAATCTGCAGCAATGGAGGCTATTCCTCTGCAATTTCTACAAGAACTCTGGGAACAGACTGTCAAAAAGCCTGTTGACTAATACGGCGTCACTCCCATTGAAAAACGTTACGCATTGCCGTTCTCCACCGCTAGCCCCGCCACTTCCACTGCCCAATCATACCCCTCACTCTCACCGCCCACTTCCCATCGCCCACCGTCCAATTCCACCGCCCAATCTCACCGCCCAATCCCACCGCCCAATCCCATCGCCCAATCCCACCGCCCAATCCCACCGCCCAATCCCACCGCCCAATCCCACCGCCCAATCCCACCGCCCAATCCCACCGCCCAATCCCACCGCCCAATCCCACCGCTCACTCTCCCCGCCCACTTTCCATCGCCCACCATCCACCGTCCACTGCTCACCGCCCATTCCCCCCACCCAATCCCACCGCCCAATCTCACCGCCGAATCCCACCGTCCTCTGCCCACAGTCCATCGCCCATCGCTCACCGTGACCTGCCACTCCCACTGCCCATAGTCCACAATCCACCGCCCACCGCTCAACGCCCACCGTCATCTCCCCCACCACCACCACGTCCGTTCTGCCCCACCGCCTCCGCCGCACCAGGCGTAATTTGTTTCAATAACGGTTCCTGTTATTTACATGCTGGCTTTATGTATATTGATATGTCGAGCTTTTAATGCCACCTTTCTGCGGTCGGTTTAATCATTCAATTTATTGTGCGTGGGGCCCGCGGCCCACCGCCCCCGCCGCCGCCGCCGTCCCGGCCGCCGATATGACGCCACCCGGCCGCAGCTGGCATTTGGACGGCTAATTGCCCTGCACGTTTTCTTCCGGTCAGTGGGCCGTTATGGAAAATATCATTATTGGGCGGGGCGGGGCGGGGCGGGGAGGGGCGATACGGACTTTTCTGATGTGGATGCAAAACGAGGGCGAGGCGGGCGGCTGCCGGTCTAGGTAATGCATATTCATAAATAACATATTTCCCTTTTGTTTGCAAGGTTCATGCAATTAAGGTGCGACGGAGCGTCATCGCGGCGCGAAAAAAGCATCACGGGCTGCGCAATCGGACGCGATAGCACGCAACAGGCACGCACGCACACACGCACATACACGCGCACGCGCCGGGAGCAGCAGCTGCAATTGGATTCAGCGGTGCCGTGGGGCGGGATTCATTGGCGTGTGTAGATAGTTGGAACAGATGTCAGACTTTTTTTAATGGACAATGTAATATTATTTGCTCCAATAATTTATTTACTTTTTAACGTTTCGACAATAATTAAGGATTTCTTTTCAAAAAATCGTGTGCGGATGCGGAGTGTGCAGATGTTCGGATGGGAGGTTCCGTCACTCACGGCGATCATTTATGTTCATTTTAGAAAACAAAACGTAGAATTATAACTACTCTAATTATTCATAGCTGGAAGTATTTTTACGGACATTATAATTTTGAAATTTCAATATTATCAGTTCATACACTTGAATATTACAATGCGATTGGATGTTGGGAATTTTTGAACGGAAGTGTAACATTAACAGCTACTACGATTCATTGGTCATAAATCTGTACGAACGATACTGTACGAACATATTTGAACAAAGCGAGGCATGAAAGAAATGAAGTATGAAAGACATTTTCAACACATGAAAATATTTTTAATATAGTTTACAGCGTCGGCGACGCCACAATCAAATAGTAAAATATATTACAATCATGATAAGGAGATTTAATTAATAAAATATGTATATGGCCTTTGGATGGAAACTTGTTTTTACATCGCCTAGCCAACATAAGTAGTTTTTTATTAGTCACCGGTTTATCAGAATTTACATAAGTATGAAACACATTAAAGAAAGAAGGGTAGTGGTCAACTTGTTGTGACGAAGATTACAAAATCGAACAGATAGACCAAATTACCACATCTACTAAAACCTCATAAACTAAAACCTACATTTCGTGAAATAGTACTTCAATGTGGTATGCCCGAGCTGAAACCTCTTAGGTGTTTAGATGTACACAGCAAATTAAAATTCGTCTGGAATGAACAATTCAAACCGCCCTACTCAAGAATATTGAGTGGGATTGATTTTCTCTTGAGTAGCACCCAGAACCGTAGACTGCAGATGACCCCATGGACCCCTAAATATTTGCGGCCACCACAAGGAAAGTCACTGACAAAGATTGTGGCTTAAAAAACTGTTTTTCATGACTTAAGACCGTACGTAAAGTTGTTCAGAGTGATGTAGCGTACCGCGAGCGGTAGCTCAGTGCATCAACTGATGTCACTGCAGCGCCTCTGACCGGGAGGTCCTAGGTTTGAGTCTTGACGGCGGCAGGATTTTCGACACTAGCTCTTCAGCTAGGTCAAATACAGTCGCTGTCAGGAGGGGAATTCTAGCGGCAGGCTGCTCTTATCGGTAGTTTTCTGTGGACTCACGGACCGTGCGCGATCTTTCCTTCCCCTTCCTTGTCCTATCCTCTCCCCGTACACATACACACTAACATGCACTACACTACCACATATTCCGGGAGACCGGTCGGGAGCTTAGAGCTTGTCCCGGCTGGGGCGGTGCCCCGCTGGTGGGGGAGTCTGGTTAGGGGGAAACTAGCCGACGGTAGGTCGGCGCCGGATCTTACCATCCAGCGGGGGAAGATCACCGCCATCTCCCGAGAAAAAAACATGCACTACACTCACGGGTCTAATGACCTAAACACGAAAAAATCTATCAATCATGTGATGTAGCGTGGCAGACGAGTGCCTACATCCTTGATCGAAGACTTTCTATTTTCTTAATGGTTGTAATGGGACAGTCGCCCATCTGGGTTCCGCGACGCCATAAATAATATTTTATCATAATATTTTTCACGACGCCTGTGGTAACATGCAGCGGGAGCTCGCTGAAAGCTCGCAGGATTCGGGCACAAACACCGTTAGTTGGCGCCGCCGACGCGGGTGGAAGAGGATACTCCTTTGTCCTGCACCCAGCGTCAGGTATGCGGTGACGCAGGGCGGGATTTTCCTAGACGACGAGCGAAGCAGCGGCGTCTCCCAGGAAATCGTGACGTAGGTGATTTCCTGAGAAGGCGCCACCTTGAAATTTGCAACGGAAAAGCAGGTGCAACCACGATTGGGCGCCCGTGCCGCGTGATGTCGGAAGCCAATGAGGGCGGACATCACGCGGGCATGGTCACGTGGCCCCCGGGAGCCGAGGAGTTCTCGAGGCATCGTGAAAAGCTTCTTGTGGATCGAGCAGCGGTAGCGACCAGACGTCTGGGACCTCCGGATCGCGCCGTCGTAGCGGGCAGACGCCCCCACTTGAGAGTCGTGCAGTGAGGCTCTGGCCGCGTTCACGTGCGTGCCACGTATCATCCGCCTCGGATGTGTGCTTTTGCCGCGCCGACCAGGGCCACAGCCATCAGCGGGTCACAGTTTAAGTGGCCGCGCCGCCTAGCTTTATTAATAGAGGCCGTGTAGTTGGGCCAGGCCGCGCCGCACACCGCGAGAGCTCGGCCGATCAGGTTCTACCCCGGACGGGCCATCGACAGGTGGACGGCCTGTGACCGCGGCTTGACCGCCATCGTCGCCGCCTGCACCGCCCAGGCGTTCATCCGAACGCTAGCGGGCCGTGCCGGCTAGAGATCGCCTGCACCGCCGTCCGCCACCGCCGCCTCCGCTCAGGCGCCTTGCCTACCCGACGCCGGGGCACCGCACCTGCAGCGCGCCGACCGAGCTGCGCGCGCCGCCCGCGCCGCCGCCGCTCCGGGTTATCGATACCTGCCCGCCAACTTCGTCCTTTCCTGGGGCGCGCAGCGTGCCTGGACGGCAGCCGAGCGCCGCCTTTCGCCGCCCTGCGAGCGGCGGGAACAATGACCCGCGCTCGCGCCGGACGATTGTGAGGTGATTGAGGGGCGAATGAACGCCGGCAGTAAATATTTAGGTTTAAGTTAGGTTAAGTTTCTTTTCTGTCTGTTTGTTCATCTGGCTTCACCAGAACTGAATTAAGTTATTATTAAATTAAGGTTAAACTGAGCCTATGTCTTTCATTGACTACTGCATGCCAATGCCCACGCCATGCATGCTCCCGCTTGATCATTTTAGGTTTGCAGTGGGTGTAGCCGGGCCAGCTAATCCGCCATAACGGCGCCAGGTAAAGAGGTCGAGTCGAGGTTGACCCCGGGAGCACCTCCAGTCAAGGGGGGGTGTTATATGGTGTAATATTGAACGTAATATTTTCCACAACAAAATTTATTATGTAAAAGCTCTGCATATCTATTATACAATAATACCAGTCATATATAAATAATTGGTAATGCATGACTCATTATGAGTATTCCTTATTTACCAAACTTTATATTACTAGGAGTATCATGAAATATAAATTTTCAATAGCGAATGTGTCATGTGGCCAGCTCTCTATTTATCCTTTCTCTAAGTCTTGAAGGGTCTCGTACGGAAGAAATGAAACTTTCGAGAGTATATAAGTATAAATATATTGTACTACCTAAAGAGCGATTCACATTTGATAATCCGATCCTGGTAGCATTGACGTCCGCTACCAGTGGATGGTTACGCTTGATTTATCTCACCCGGAGTGCTGTTTGCTTCGTACCGGGAGAAGTGGCTCAGTGAATTAACTGATATCACTGCAAAACCTCTGACCGGTAGATCCTACGTTCAAGTCCCGACAGTGGCAAGATTTTCGACACTAGCTTGTCAGCTAGGTCGAATTCAGTCGCTGTGTGGAGGAGAATTCCAGCAGTACCCCAACAAACCGGCCACAGACCGCGCGCGATCTTTCTTTCCTCTTCCTTGTCCTATCCTCACCCCTTACATACACACTTCCACTAACATCCACCACACTACCACACATACCGGGAGACCGGTCGGGAGCTTAGAGCTTGTCCTGGCTGGGGCGGTGCCCCACTGGTGGAAGAGTCCTGGTTAGGGGGAAACCGCGCTTGCTGACGGTAGGTCGGCGCCAGATCTCGCCATCCGGCGGGGGTAGATTACCGCCACCTCCAGATAAAAAAATCACTACACTTACGGGACTAATTACCTCCGTAGTTGACGCGCCCGAAGTCACTGACAACCAACCAACTTAAAGAGCGATTTACAATTGATAATCCGATCCTGGTAGCACTGACTGCCGCTACCAGTGAATGGTTACGGCTTGATTTATCTCATCCGGAGTGGTGCTTGCCACTGGTTTCATAGCTTATTGGGGCGGCGGCGGCGGCGGTGGCAGCGGCTGGGGTAGGGGGGCGTGGCATGAAGTTGTTGGCGGTGCTATCACTCGCGGGACAAGGCCGCAGCGGTGGATTTGCGCGCAATCGGCGGCGTGTTTTCCACGCGGCGGGCGGTGGCGGAGGCATGTAGGGGAGGGGGAGGTGGAGAGGGAGGAGGCGTGATGCAGGAACGGGTAACGTAGCGCGCCTGTCAGATGCACAGCCAATCAGCGCTCGCGCAGCACGTGACTTTGGTCACTGAGGAGAGGGAGTTTTCGAATTAGTCTACTACTTTAGAGATGGCGACTATTTAGGGTTTCTAGGCACATCAACTTCTTTGGTTGTTACTCCCGTAACTTGTAATGCATGTTTTATCTCGGGAAGTGGAGGTGTTGATGTCTTGCTGGAACGTTCGAAACGGTGCCGATCAACATGTCAGCTCCCCGCAGTAGCTACCTCCCTAGCACGACTCGTTCCAGCCAAGAGGAGTTTTAAGCTTTAAATGTGTGTAGAAGAGTGGTTCATGAATTAATGTATAAAAAGAGAAGAGACAAAGTTTAAGAAGAAAAAGAGGCCCGTTTCTTAAGGTACGTCTGCGTCGTTTGTTTGGCATCGATTGAAGGAACCATGGAAAACTAGAGGAGCTGACAGCTGCAATTAGCATTCTGACAGTACTTGGATTCGTTGTAGCTAAGTAACTACCGCTGATTCCTCCACCGTTGTTACTCAATATTAGAACCCCCTGTCAGATAAACTGCAGTGACTCCAGTTGTGCCTTGAGCCGTGTTATCCTCTCCAATTATCCGGAAAGGTTATTCGATAACATATATCTGATGTCCTCCGAAGTTCAGAAATCATTAGAGGATACAACCGGTCGTTCAGAGGGGTAAGTTGTCTACACTCAAACTAAACTATTGTTCTCACTTCTCTTCAAGTTAAAGACAGGATGAATATTTCTTCGCTTCATCGTTGAAGCATATTGCGCTCATGAATTGAGTAACGATATCAAATAATTCTCATGCCGACTAACAGTCTAATATCAGAACTAACAGATAGTGCCGTTTGCTAGACACTTTAAGAAACATTTACATAACTAATTTACAATGCGCGCAGAAATTTTAAAAATAATTATACAGCCTGTAGTCATGTGCAAGGTGTCAAAAAAATTGTTAGATACCCAGAAACTTAGGAAAATTACAAAAACAATGAGTTTCGATTTTGACTGAAACATGCAAGTATTTTTTGTTATTCCTTCCAACAACTGAATTATCATACTCTTCAGTTTTTACGAATTTTTTTTCTTTGGTTTTGAGAGGGTGTACAATTGATTCAGAGGAGAGTAATTTAATGTAAAATGATTATCTTTCTGCTGAACTACGCATCAGAAACGAAACACGATGAAGATTTTCCTTGTTTTTGAACAAAACAAATACGAGGAGAGAAGGTAATTTGTTATTTATCATAGCAGCCAAAAAATTCAGTTGCAAACTTTCAGTTTCGGAATCAATTATGGGCGCCTTTGCGCGTCATGTACCCTAGCTTTACATTATATTAGCATTCACTGAAAGAACATCTTAGTAATGGAATCTAGTGCGATAGAAAATTTAATGGGAAGTATCCTTTATTCACTCTTAGTTGTAGAATTGTAGTGCACGATATCCCCTGCTTATTTATAAATTTGCAACCCAACTTTAAATATTTTAAAAAATATTTACTTAACCTTGATTTTATTGATGTTTTTTTGAAGTTTCACTTCTAACTCACATAATGTTGTTGTTTTTTTGGTTTAATGCCAGTTATTTAATTTATATGCGAAATACTATAATATGATAATGAAATATGTTTCATGCGATATTTGTCGAAGAAAAAATAATTCCACAATTAGGAAAGAAAACGATTAAATACTGATTTATGTAAACAATTACTATTACAAAATTAAATAATAAGTTAGTCATTAAAATTTTATAACAAATTTAAAATATTGTTTATTGGTGTACTTTTACCCACAGATAGACGAATAAAGAACTGTAGTTAATTAAAACCGCCATTTTGGGTAGTAAAATGCTCCCCAAAAATTTGAAGTCGCTAGCCGTGAAAAACGGGACAGGGAAGTTGCGCTCAAGAGACATTGTAAGTTGGCTCCACCAAGTGGCGCGACGCGACGTATTGATTTAGAAAGGTGGCAGCGCTGCTCTTGCAGCGCTTGAATGCCTTTCACGTCGCCCTTTCATCGGCGCGGGCTCCTCCTCCGGCGTCACCGGAAGCCCTCACGGGGAGGGGGTGGGGGCGGGGCGGGGAGGGGAGAGTCCGTCACGAGAAACGGGGGTAGGAAGCATTGAAAAAATGGAAGATGCAGGCAGAAAAAAGGGAATGGAAGCAGAAAATGGGAAGAAGCGAAATGATGAGGAATACAAGCGAAAAGGTCCAAAAAAGCGGATAGAAAAACTGGTAAGAGAAATCCGGAAGACGAAAGACTAAATGAAGAAGAGCAAACATTTGGCTACATAGGAGTTCAAAAATGAAGGAAAAGCGTTGGGGAGGAGAGGTGGAAAAATAAAGAGAGCGACAATAACGGGAAGGAAAGCAAAAAGAAATAGACTATAATAAAAATAAAAAGGAAAGAAGCCTAAATAATCCCCAAACCAGGGAAGAATGAAGAAATAAGTCGAAGAAAAGCGAAAGAAGGGTTGCTATTAAAACGATTGGAGAGGAAACGAAAGGGAGAGTAGATGGACGAAAATGACAAGTGCGAAAAATAATAAGGGAGGTAGAAAGGAAAAGTGTGCATGAAGCGCAAAGGGCATGGGAAACGAAGACGAGGGAAATCAAACAATAATAAAAGATTCAAGAACGATAAATGAATATGAGGAACGAATGGCGTCTAAAGGAGGATGGTGGGAAGCGCAGAGGTAGAGGAGCAAAAACAGTAAACAGGGAGATAATAGAAGGGAATGGGAAACACAAAGTAGCGAATAGAGAGCGAAAAAGCTGGGGAGCGAGAAAGGAGTAGATTGAGAGCTAAGAGATGATAACTGGAAACAAAAAGGAGGAAATGGCAGGAGAAATGAGAGAAAGTGGGACGAGGGAGTAGTGAGCAATAAGGAGAGAATAGGGAGCACAAAGGACAGAATGGAGACCGAAAAGACGAGAATGGAGATCAAAAAGGAGGGACTAGGAAGGGAAAAGATAGAATGGGGAGTGGAAAGGAGAGAATGGGCAGCGAAAAGGACTAAGAAGGGAACTGATAGAATGGAAAGCTTCAATGAGGGACCAGGAATGGAAAAGGATAGAACGGAGAGCAATGGGGAGCTAAAATGAGAGAATGGAGCGGGAAAACGAGGAAATTGAAGCGGAAACGAGAGAATGGAGGAGCAAAAAGGATAGAGAGGGATTGAAACGGAGGAGAGGTTTGGAAGAGGCGTACTTGCACGGCCACCGCACTCGGCCCTCGGCACCGAACCACTGCCGCCGCCGCCCACGCCGCTGTGCAAATCGTTACCGAAGCCGGCGGGGACGGCCCGATAATGAACATCGTGTTCCAGCGAGCTTACCCAGCCGCGTGCTCCCCTCCTCCTTGTCTCCCCGCCCCCTCCGGCCTGCCCGCCGGGCGCCAGCTCCTCCTGCCGCTCTTCCACGATAACTGGTAACCTGTTAGTCCGCGCCAAATTGTGTCCTATCCCTACCAACGAGCGGGCCGGGCCAGACCGATTGAAACGGCCAGTGGCTCCAAGCTCTCTTTATTTCTCGATCACACGTAAAGCGTAGGCTGGCGTATAGTTCCTTTGTAAAAGCTTCGTCTTTCGTCACTATTCTGTTGACGTCTTTGCGAGTGAATTCTTGGATAAGCAGTGACACACATTTCGTTTTCCTGAACAAAAGCTTTCCGGCAAAGATCGCTTTTTAGGCAGCTACAAATATTATCTTACCTTTCCACTTACAAATCAGTGGTTGTTAAATTTAATTTCTCCGATGGTAGACTCACCTTTACACGAAACATCCTATGGTAGATAATTTTACTATGTGACGTAAGTGTTATGAACATCACGAACAAGTATAATACAGGTATGCTTCATTTTAGCACTCTGTCCGTAGACATAGCACTTGGTAGCGTATTTAATAAAAATGTCCATTTTTTTACATTCTCATAAACTTACATATATACGGAGTAATATACATAGTATAGCGAAAGTTATGTAATGCTGCGCGAGAAAACGGAGGATTTTCGGCACAAAAAATCATTTCTGTACCCTGATAACGAAAAAGTAGATATATCCAGTTGATAAATTAAGAAAAAGAATCCTCTAACACGTGGTGTAACCAGAATCCCTGTTTTGCGTGTCTTTGATGCCGAAAAACCAATTGGAAGCAAAACGTTTGTCCGTCTATCGTATGTGAACAAACCTAGCGCCTAAACCACACGTACAATCTTTTGCAATTTTGCATCGGTCTGTGGGAGTCTTAAAACAGAAAGTAGACGCGTGTTCCGCGATACTGACGCTCCGATGTGAGTGGATCCGCGAATTCCGCGGCCGCGTCTTTCGCGGAACTTCCCGCGCCGCATCCTCTGCGGATCTACCGCGCCGGTGTGTGGGAGCGTTTAAGACTCCTCAGCGGAAGTTTCGCGGCCTACGGGGAATGACCTCAGCGGAAGTTTCGCGTCACGTGTTGCCCTAAGAGCACGTTCAGACTTGCGCGGCAGGCGAGGGTCGCGGCGGTGGGTTGGCAGCGTTTAATTCGCGGCGGATTTTGTAACGCAGTCGGACGGTTTTTTTTCCGCTGTCACCTTCCGCCTTCCTGTTCAGTCCGCCCACCTTCGGGAGTCTTCATTCCTCTCTGAGTCGAGCGACCTTGCCCTCGTGCAGAACCCCGCCGCTCTTGTTTCGCTGTAGAAACCAATTCAAAGACTCGTCAGATGAATATTCTCAGCTCGCTTGTAACTCTGACAAGACTGAACGGTTAGCAAACATCCGTCTAATCGTGTTCAGTAATTTAATATAGTTTCAATAACATTAAACCTCGATTTTTAAAATTTTATGTTCTTAAAAATATGTGCTTTTTACTAATGAAAAGTTTTAGTGAGTGAGTGCAACAAGAAGTTGTTCTTCAGGAAATATGGCTTCATGATTGTCAAGTGTCAGATTTTCTTGGGTGTTCTTCAGATTCAAAATTTCATCACAACAGTCACTGCTCATTCTAGTAAATTAAAAGCGTTTCTCGGTGTGGTATCAGTGTGAAATTCTCTGTACTTTTCCTTTCTTGGTCAAAATAATGGAACCCTTTTTCTACGTTTTCTATAGAAATATTAACAATTTGAGGAAAAATCGTAAATAAAGGAGTATAGTACCATACCGCACGTGCTCAGAAAACGTAATACGAGTAAAACTGGGCATTTCGATCCCCTGCATGAATAGAAGCGAACGTCTCCTCTTTATCGGATGAAAACTGTCAACAAACGCTGACTCATAATTGACGCTCCGGTGTAAAAGGGCCCGTGAATTCCGCCGCCGCGACGTGCGCGGAACTTTCCGCGCCGCAGCCGCTGCGAATGATCCGCCCCAGTCTGTGGGAGTCTTTACTTGAGTTTTTCATCGTTCCAACATTACGACCGCTCTACGCCTTCTTCAGTACATTACAAGCACTCGCGCCATCTCGGTTATTTGTCTATTCTGGCTGTATTCTAATGCTCTTTCGCAATTCCTGAATTGCTTCTCGTTTATCGCCTCCTTACACACTATCTTTCGCGTCCTTCTCGCCAGTTTGACCCGTTTTTCCCTCGCGGTTCCCGTGGACAACCGACTCAACTCATTAAAGAAAAATTTAGCCGCAGTGTCCTGACGGATGTTCGTCATGCGTCTTGCATCGATTTCAGCGGCTACTTCACGCAGAATTACTTGACTGTTAGCACTGACAACTCTACTCAAACACCGCTGGTCATTAAATGAAGACCGTCGGCTACTTC
Organism: Teleogryllus occipitalis; assembly: GCA_011170035.1. Lineage (NCBI taxonomy): Eukaryota > Metazoa > Arthropoda > Insecta > Orthoptera > Gryllidae > Teleogryllus > Teleogryllus occipitalis. Next base: position 12,722 of record BLKR01006436.1, read on the forward strand.
ATTGTCCTTGGTGAGAGGTTATGCAAATTAAGTGTTCTCGTAATACTATTGACACCAGACCTCGAAATATTGAATTCCGAGTATTAAATGGAACTTGATCGTATATCATCTTATTTTTCGTTTCCACTACGTTCTTCAGATTTAATTTTTGGACCTCTGTTGGACTTCTACTTATCGGAACGTCTTAATAATAATGTAGAAAATCAGCTACATTGGAGGTACATTGGGAATAAATTGAAACGGTATGTGCTGCAATTGCTAAGGTCACTTTCGTAAATGTTGTTCAAATTGTAGTTGAACTACTTAGAAATGTATCGATGTTGATAGTTGGAATTTGGAGCATCTATTGCAATGATTGTACCTGTTAAGGTCTAAGATGATTAGTATTCATCGTTTTCTGTTTGTGTGAATTCAGTTTTGTTAAGACAGTTTTTTTTGATTTCCTGAAGGGTGAATTCATTTTTGGTACCTTCTGTATATAGGCATTGGTTTTTGTGTAATTGTAAAGTACTGAATGTGTCTGCAACGGCTAAGTGTAGTTTCTTATGAGTCGTCTAGGACCACCACTTCGGTGGAATAAGTAAGGATGTCCATAATTCCACACGTTCTTCGACGAGGGTGAAACGAGCATACAAGATAGTTGCCTTCAGTGGCTCCAGCAAGAGGTGCATGGTGCTTGAAATCGGCTGAGAATTCGGTGCATTGCAAAATGGTAAGAGATTCCATTCACAACACAAAATTATATGAATTACATTGTCGCCAAGTAGATGTACATTTTTGGTAAAGATCTTAAAAAGGCACACTAGAAGACGAAACGTCGATTAAAAAATATTAATAATGTTTGACCTAAACTCATAAAATACTCCCCTCTAAATTACTAGTATATGTCACGAAAACTAGTGTAATCATTCGTAATAATGTACTGAAGTTGTAGTGTCGAAAATGTTATTTCCATCTTATACTACGTGTTTATTATTTCCATATTTGAAGCTTCTTTTCCGCGCGAGAACGTGGAGGTCACAGCCTTTCGAAAGGAACTCTAGATGGGCATGTGAAGTACCAGCTGCGAAGCCCTCTCCCCACCGTTGCTATCTCTCCAGGGGACTGTTGCCTGGGCGAGCCGTGCGTTTCCGAGCAGCGCTTGTGACAAAAGGCTTTGCGAAATTGAAATGCACGCGGGTGCCTATTCTCCGACTGCGTGTGCCCCTGTGGCTATTGTGCATTTAATAAACGCCGCGGTATCAAAAGAGGGGCTCGTTCACGCGAGGGTGAAATGAAGAACTTTAATTTTAGAACTTCGCGCCTAAGGTGGGAGACGTTCAACACTGTGTTGTAATTAATTGTTTGTTCGAATACACTGTTGACGTTATTGGATGTTTCACTGAACAGTTTTTCCCTTCTCAAATTTGTGTCGTGTTGAACCTTTATATTTTATACTTGATTGCGTATCTGTCTGTCTTACGCTCTGCTTTTATTTTGCATTTAATTTCCGTTCTCCTTTAATATTTTGTATTTATATAATTATTTTGTAATAAGTATACAAAAAAACTATAATTAGTCGTTGCTTGAGTTCCTTCTCACTCACAGTGTCACCTCCTAAGTGTTTACGTACAGTAATTTCTCAACATTCGCGAAAGTTAGGTCCCCAAAAGCATCGCGAATGTCAAATCCGCGGATGTTGAGTCTACCTTTTATTGAAGAAAGATGGGTTAGGTTCCTGGATATAGAAAAGTTGTTTAAGAAAGAAAAAAAAATCTGACAATTGCAGAACTGAGCAAACGCTACTACAAACATAATTCACTATTAACATACCAAAAAGAAGTAATAACACAATATTTCAAATTTATTTCAAAATTGAAAGAGCTTGGGTGTAGGATTTTTTCCATCGCCCTCTTCATTGTTCTGATATCCAAATACGGAAGAGTTACTGCTTCTATACTTCTTCTCTCTTGAATTTCAAAGTTATTGTTCGGATCACAGTCAAATGCCCTTTATAGTTTGTTAAAGTTTTAGAACGCCATTGACCGTTTTGACATTTAAGTTGCTCCACGATGCAGTTACGCTTCCCTTACTTCCATTACGTTCGAGATGGTTTTCTGCGCTAATAATTTTCTGAAGCTCCTCTTCAGTCAGGTCATTATAATGAGAGTTGCACAAATCCTTAATGGCTTTTCTGTTCGTGTAGCCAAAACTCTTACCTACAATTTAATGCAACTGAATTGAATTATTTCTCAGTTGTGTTATTCTATTAATGTGAATTGACATGCCAACTTCGACGTTTACAGAACGTTATGTTTTGAGCTCCTGCGTGTGCCGAGTTCCTTTCCTAGATGACACTGAGACAGGAAATTAAAACGTCGCTTTCAAAAAAATGTAGTACGACCAAAATGTTGCGAATGTTGAAGTCACGAATGTCAAACAGGCAGCATTTCTCTAATCGCGAATATTCGCAAATCGCGAACAGCGAATTCCCGGATGTTGAGGAATTGCATTATTAGTGAGGTGCATACCCTCGCGTGCATGCAACGGCGCTTTAGAAGCACAGAGACTAGCTCTGCAGCTCGCTGGGCATTATATTACTTCTGTCGTACTTTATCTTCCCCATCTTGACTCCTTCAACCAACTCCTTGCTTCATTATGATTCTCCTTGGCTCTCTACTTCTTTAACACACATTTACACATTCTCATACAAAGATCTGCGACCAGCCAATCCTGCAAGCAATCCTCTTTTGAACCTGCTTGGTAGATCCGGGCAACATCACACACACACAAAAGACGCATAAAGCATACGTACACAATGCACATGCACATGCACAAAACGCACGCAAAAACGCATCCACACACAACAGACGTATACTAAATGAACACACTAAACCCACGCACTAAACAAACACGCTAAACACACCCACATGTATACTAAGCACAGCACACTCACTAAACACATACATGAAACACGCTCACGCATGCACTCCATTCTTGTTTCATTCTTGCTCATCTTACATCATACATTCATCCTTCATTCTTGCTCCATCATGCTTCCATTTGAAAAGAATAAACGTACTCGCGGGGTATGATGGCCATGAAATAGAGACCATCTGACTTCCCATTACCTCTCAGGTTTATACGCCCTCCTTCTCTGAAACATACCACACTCAAACCAACACAACTATTCTAACACACCCAGCATACCGACAGACACACTTTCTCTGTTTGTCTCTCTCTGTCATTCTGTCTGTATGTCTCTCTCTCTATCTATATATCTATTTATCTATTTATCTATCTATCTATCTAATCTATCAATCTATTTATCTATTTATCTCGCGCGCACACGCACTCTCGCGCACATGCACTCACGCACACGCACACACAATACCAATACACACACGCGCGTACACGCACACACATGCACTCACACGCACACACACGCACGCGCGCGCACCCGCACGAGCGCACACGCACACCCATGTTGACACACGCGCTCACGCGCGCGCGCACACGTACAAAGGCGCGCTGGCGGCGCTCCTGGCAGCGGAGCGCGCATTTGCGGCGCGTGCGGCCGGCGGCGCACAAAGGCCCGGAGGTGGCGCCATCTTAGGCGGAAGCGGCGCCCTCCCACACCCCCTCCCCCACCCCTCCCGCGCGCTCTCGATTTCCGGCTTCCGCCCGCGCGTAATTGCCGTGCGCGCCGCGCGTGGCGCTGCAAGCGCACCGGGCTAATCCCCGCCCCCCGCCCCGCCCCCGCCCCCGCCCCCTCCCCGCCCCCGCCCCGCCCCCGCGTCGCGTCGTCCCAGGGATTCCGCGCGGCCGGGCGCGCGGGGAATTAAATTTGTATTTCATTGTCGTGTTTGTTTTGCGAGGTGCATATCTTTCTTTCTATTTGCCTTGTGAAATAGTTTGTGATTTTTAATCACCGACGACCAAACAAACACGCCCGGGATTGCACGTGAGGGCTTTGGATTTAGACCGACCCGCCGGGAAGTAATACGCTCCGAGAGAGGCCGGGTGGGAGGTCGGGAGCCGTTGGTGCGTGGCGGAGGGGTGCGCGTGAGGAGAAGTGCGTGAGGCAGATGCGTGAGGCGTGATGGAGGGCGGGGAGAAGGGGGTGTGCGTTAATAGTGCGTGGGATTGCTCGGCAATTACCTCGCGTTCTGTTTGGCTCCAGTGTTTGGTCTTGGGTTCTGACGGGTAGTTGGAAGAAATGCTCTTGTTTCAATAGAGTAGGGGGTAGAGTGAGAATATGCGGGTTGTATCAGTGAGCGCTGTACAAGGTTCGCAGCAGGTATGGATGATACCGCGATTTGACGTGGAAACTGATGGCACGGAGCAGAGCACTATTGTAGTCATTAACATCATTAAGCCGATATAGAGAAAATTACCGTTATTAAGGAAGTACTTTGGAAGCGGAGCCAGTGGTGTAACGGTCAGCGTACCAGACTGTTCTACTCGAGTTTGCCCCAACGAAACCGTGGATTTTTAAGGGCGAAAACATCCTTCGTACGCCTTTCTTCGGGGTGTCCCATGTAGTAGATTTACTGCATGTAAAAGATCCTCAAGCCTAAAAGAAGCCTCTGAGCTAAATTCAAATCGCCTGTTTCGTCGCCAAAGGTAATACCTCATTTCTCTGCTAGATGGTGAAAGGACTGTAGCGAAATTTGTGTGGTCACACGGAAGAGCGGGTCTGATGGCTCGAGTCTCGCCATGTAAAATAGGGTATTAACTAACTTAACTCCTTTATTTGTAACATCGTCAGGGTGTAGTTCATGTTTTTCGAAATGCTGTCTTATAAAAAATACATTTAAATGATAAATATGCCTACCTGTTATAGGAATGTAGAAATCATCGAACCACAACAATTGTTTCTCTTTAATAATATTTATAATATTATTTATAAATTTGTAAATAAATAATATTTATTTAACAAAACTTTGGATACTTTTATTTGCAAACATATTGACAATCAAGAAGAAATATTGATTTACTAAATAATATATATTTAAACCAATTCCAAAAGTCAACTTTCGGAAACCCTTTTCCCGTCTTTTGTAGGTATATAATAACTACAGAAAGAGAAATATTAACACAATACTAAGGAATGAAAGTATAAAAAGTAATATACCATTATGACAAAATACAAAGAATGAAATTGTTTGTGTTTTTATTTGAAAATCAATGTGCTTATTTTGAAATCACCTCACGATTTTACTTCAACTTAAAACACATTTCGAAGGAATTGTTATGTGAAAGTGCATTGACACTATTTCTACCTTCACACTGGCTTCAATTTGTATGGTCATTATTGAATATGTGATGTAGCTGCCATGTCAACAGACGTGAAATTACTCGCCATCATTCGCCCTCTTAGGCCTTACATGTCTTTGGGGAGTAAAAACCATTAATCTATTGAGCTCATTACCAAATTGAACAGAAACATCGCCGCAGAGGGTCAAAAGCAAAACATTTGGAGTGTTTGCACATGCCTGTATGCGTTATGAGCTATGAGCATGTAATTTAATATTATCGGCATACGTAAATGTGTCGGACAAACAAAAATTTACATACCAACGGAAGATTTGCATAGTAACAAAAGATTTATTCAGTGGCCATTGAATTTCCGAGCACTCGTGGATCACTCTGTAAAACACGCTCTGGCGCTAAAACCGTTGCCAGCGCTAAAGCGTTGGTGAACATCAAACACTTTGCCCTGAGTTTCTGTCAACTAATCTCTCTTCTGCTTTAAATTTATCACAGCAATGTTTCTTGATGCCCCTGCGATGGAAGCGGTACAAAATAATTTGAAATATACTAGGTACGCAATTTCGATTGTTTCTGACTTGAAACAAAGGAATCATCATTGTCAAAAGTTATTACTAGGATCGTATAATACATATTCATTAGTCTCTTATACTAGAATAGAATGTGGTAATACCTACAGCGAGAATTCTAGTGAAAAAATGAAGTAACATTAAAGGTGCAGTACTTTCAGAAGCATATTCTCATTTTCACACGTCCGTAATTACACGATTCTCAAGGTTGTTTTTGTAATTTTGAAAATTTCTTAGAAGTGATTCTGTGCAGTTTTGAGGAATTTTAATTACGTGTTGCATTAAAGCGGCATGACCTTTAGGAATACAACTTTTTCAGCTTATTAATAATAGCAATAACCAAGTTATTTTGATATTATTATCATAATTAGATATATGGTGCCAAAACGACAGACTTTTCGTTCTAAGTTTGTACGTTATAATGTCTTATTTATTAGCTTTATGACGTGTCAATTGATTTTGCTGTAGATGATTGAATCAGAAAATCACGACTGATGACACAAGTTATAGGTGCCCAACAAGTAAATGAAAAGTGCTAATAAAACAGAAAATTACATAATACCAACATAACTACATAGAATTAAAATAGTGTGAACAAATATAAGACACAAAAATAGTTAGCCTCTATTAAGTTCGTGAGTTATGTAGAATACTCTTAACATTACGCATTTACTTACGCATTTACTTTCGTAAATGCGTAAAGTTGGTATTAATGGTTTGGCGTTTTAATAAGCCTTTAAGTTGGGGCGTTATAATAGGTCTGTAGGCAAAATGGAATTAGATTTTGGAGGGTTTGGTTTTCGTTGTTTGAATTGTATCACAGAAGGTATATCATTTTCAGATAAAAATTATATTTCTGTGGGAAGGGAAATATGAAGGAATCGTTGATGAATTTTCATACAGTTACTTATTTCAGAAAATCGTGAGACGTGTCCAATGATACAAAGCTTTTTTAGTTTTCTAAAGCGACTGGGAGCCCTTCCCCTCAGATTAGGGAGGTCCAACAACTGCTTTGTAATTGCGATGATTATGTGAAGATTTTCAGTTAAATAGAGGGTGCAATCTAAAGAGCACTGCATATGTTTTGCGTGACCATATGAATATTCTGTTTCCAGTCTAATAGAGCTTTCAACCGAAATCAGGAATGTCTGCTACTTAATATAATTATTAGGTATAATCCGTTGTGTTCAGAGACTCTTGATATTTGAACTTATAAGTTTTATTAACATTAATGGGAATATTTCGGCTTTACGTTCCAATTTGATTATTGAGTGTTAGATGCCATGCATCTGGTCAATAACTAAGAAAGTTTATTGCATTTGTCATTGTAACTAGTAAAGTGAGAATTGCTGACATGTGGTGTAGTAGAGTTGTTCATTAGCGGAAATAATTGGCGGAGTGTTTGGGAAAAAGCCTTTTTGTTTTTCCTGTGTTAAGCTTAGGAAGCCTTTCAACCGGATTTGAATTGCCAAACAGAGTTTTAGCGTGTTAGATTTAAAACTATTGGGATTGAAGTGATGAATATTAGTAATGTTTCAGAACCTCATGAAGTATCTGATCATATCGAGAAACTTGTTTATCTTCTTGATTTATTGATGAATCAGTTCCTCATAAAATAGTTTAAAATGAGAACTGTAACAGTACTAATGGTATAATTTAAATATCTTAAGTGTATTTAATTGTTTAGGTCTCATTTTGTTTCAGACAGCATACTTTTTTAAAACTTGGAAAATAGTTTCAATAAGAATTGATTTTAACATTGACATTCAACACTGATTTTAGAACTAAGCGCTTTTATTAACTTTTTTGCAAGGTAAAGGCCATGCAAAAGTTCTTACCATGTTCTTAGATTCGAAATATTATATTCAAGTGAACATTATCTAGCTTACTCTATTGCAACCTAAATTATACGAGAAATATTTTTCCATTTCTGGACGATATGTCATATCACAGACTTTGAGTTAATTAAAAAATTAAGAAGAGTAACCAAAACGTGTTAATTCCAGTGACAACAATACTTGAAACTTTATTATATTCTGTTTAGCACTTAATACATCTTGCAATATTGCTTCTCATAAGTACTCGCTGCCTTGCAATGGTGTTTCTCATAGGTACTCGCTGCCTTGCAATGTGCTGCCTTGCAATGTTGCTTGCTTGCAATGTTGCTTCTCATAGGTACTCGCTTCAGTACTCCTTGCCATGTTTCTCAGGTCTCGCTCCTGCCTGTCGCTTCCCAGGTACTCGCTACTGCAATGTTGCTTGCCTCGCCCCTGCCAATACTCGCTTGTTGCCTCATAGGTACTCGCTCCCTTGCCATGTCGCTTCTCATAGGTACTCGCTGCCTTGCAATGTTGCTTCTCATAGGCGCTCGCTCCCTTGCCATGTCGCTTCTCATAGGTACTCGCTGCCTTGCAGCGCTTCCTCCTGCGGCTTCCTCCGTGTCGAAGCTCGCGCATAGCAGATGAGCGCGCAGTTGGGCGAGTGCGGGGCATCGCTCTCGCGGAGGCGCTTAATCAATGCAGCAGCTGTTTCATTTTCATTATTTGCGCCATCGGAGCCGCGAGGGCAGCGGCAGGCGGCGCGCCGCGCCCGGCAACTGTCACGCTCCGGCGGCTCACTCGCCCTCCGCCTTGGGCGCCGCCGCCGCGGCGAACTGCTGGCAAGCGAGCCTTGCGCGGCGGGGGCGGGGTTGCTCGCCTCGACTGTTGCGATCGCACTCAGTTCCCCGACCCCGCCTCCGCCCCCGCCCCCTCATCCGCCCCCGCTACAGTTACCGCCTCCGTCCCCGCTCCAACCTCCGCCCACGCCACAGCTACCGCCTTATCCCTTGGTCCCGCCCCCGCCCCTACCTCATCCCCGGTCTCCGTCCCCACCCCGCCCCCACCAATCAACTCTGGCAACACTCCGCTCTGTCCACCGAGGACCCCGCCCCTGCCGCCGCCACCGCTATAGCCAACTTCCCCGCCCCCGCCTGCCCGCACCTTCCTCAGCCCCGGTCTCCACCCTGCCCATAGCCACGTCAGTGCCCCAGCACGGCCCGCGATAGCACACCTTTGCCGCCCCCACCAACCACCACCGCCACCGTTTCCGGTCCCCTCTTTCCCGCCCGGGTCCCCACTCCTGCCCCCGCCGCCGCAATCGCCACCTTCCCCACCCACACCCCTGCCTCAGCCACGGTCTCCGTTCCCACCCCCGTCCCCACCAACCCTCACCTCTACCGCTCCGCCCTATCCCGCACCTTCCCCACCCCCGTACCCGTCCCTGCCTCAGCCACACTCTCCATCTCGCCCCCGCATGTAGCCTCGTCAGCACCCCAGCCCGTCCCGCAATAGCACACCGTTCGCACCACCTCCCTCACCAACAACCACCACCGCCACCGCTACCGCTCCACCTTGTCTCACCCAGTTCCCCGCCTCTGCCCCTGCCATCGTCATGGCCACCTTCCCCGCCTACGCCTCCCCCCACACGCCGGCGCTCCTTTGCGCTTCCCTTCCTTCTCGAGTAGTCAGTCAACACCCCCCGCCCTCGATCGCCCGCTCCGCTCTGGCTGGCATCGCTCCCCGCCTCACCCGCTTTCACCGTTTTCCCTCGCGCGCGCACTCCGCATTCACACGGGAATAACTACAAGGACCAACTTTATATTCTCCTTTCTCAAAAGTAACTGCTGCTGTCTGTATAATCCCTCCTCATTCTCGGTAAAAAGGGTGTAATTTATGCGAATATCGTATCGAATATCTAATGGCTTTACGAACCCTAGTTATATATTATCTAAGTTCAGTACGTCTAGTTAATATTTGATAACTTACAATTGTGTAGATAGTATGAAAACATGTGTTTTGTACCTTGTTTAATACAAAAAGCACAGAAAATATCAGCGTGCGGCACAGGCATTAGGCCAACACCCCTGGCCGTGCTCGCGAGCCCACGGGAGCCGCACCCCTATTCCCTAAATCCCCTCCTGCACCCCGCCCCCTGCGACTTCAAAGGCGGCCCCGCGGGGGGTGGAGAGGGGGGGCGACACCTGCGCAGGGCGAGGGCGCAGGGCCGGCCGGCTCCGACGCTACCCCCAGGGCTTCTCGCTAATAATGCACGAGGCCAGGCCCTTGGTGTGTTTATGAGCGGCCCGCTCGCCACTCACTTGCCCAGCCAGCCTCGCTCTGCTCTGATCGGTGAGAGGAGGGCCTTAAACGCGGACCTCAGCGCTCAAAACAAAAACGACCGTCCGACTTTTGAGAAGGCGAAAACACTAACAAGAAAGCGATGGGATTATTCATTAGTCCAAATTTCGCTCTGCATTCTTTTGTTGTTGCAAACGTTTTAACGCTAAGTTAAGGATGTGTTCTTAAGAATTATGCTGAATGTGCCATGGTTGGACATCATAGAATGTGTGAAATATTAATTAATGAAACTTTTTATTGACTTCTCACAGAAAACATCTTATAAATGCTGGCGCACTTTAATTCGAAACTGATGATGCGCTATTTGCTGTGTGCATATCTTCTAAATGCCCATAAAACCTTTGATTTTGAGGTGTCCATGAATGAAGCTAGAGTGATCATGATAGGTGATTGTGGACGTGATGATGGTTCAGATTTGCTACGTGGTGGTGTGACAACTCAAACTCCTCAATCACATTTCCTATGCGTCACTCGAATCCGCAGACTTGAGTTGTACTTGCGCGTGGCCTTGCGCGACCGAATCAGAAGTTGAAGACTTTCTGTTTCTTTTGAAAAGCGCTCGCTGCTCCGTTGTTGCCGTGCTGCGCATTTCACGCCGTCACCTCGTCGCCGCCAGGGGCAGCACAATCGTGCCACTTCTCCTGCGGTTTAGTAGGACAGGAAGAAACTCGAAGTCCGCGTGAAAACCATAACCTCATTGGAGATATAGAACGCCAACGTAGCTATAAGCATTCAGTGAACTACTCCTGCCTCTTATGAATAATTGTTAAGATTTTTTCAAGAGTGTGTCGTTCAGATGTGAACTAAATGACTGATTTTGCCATGAAGAAGGTCACCGTATGATGTCTGGCAGCCATGCCTAAGACGTCTCTACATCAGCGGGAAATTAATAATCTTCGCTCGTTGGGGAAAAAACATTGACATTGTAAAATCGATTCTCTTTTACGTGAGTTCTCTTTTTCTCTCTTTTGTCTCTCTCTCTATATCCTATCTCTCTTCTCCCTCACTCCTATATATCCCCTCTCTTCTCTCTCCCATTTCTCCTCTCTCCTGTCGTCTCCTCTCCTCTTTTATCTCTGTTCTTCCTCTCTCGTCTCCCTCTGTCTCTCCTCTGTCTTATCTCTCCTCTACCTCTCTCCTATCTCTTCTCTCTTTCCTTTCTCTCTCTGTCATTTCTCTCTTCTCTTCCTATTTCTGTCCTCTCACTCCTGCCTCTATCCTCTCTCTCTCCTCTCCCTCTGTCCTATCTCTCCTTTGTCTTTTCTCCTATCTCTCCTCTGTCTTCTCTCTCCTCTCGGTCTCTCCTGTCTCTCCTTTCTCTCTTCACTCTCTCTCCTCTCTCTTCTCGTGCTTCCCCCTTCTCTCTGTCTCTACCACTTACAAGAATACCGCCACGTTTGAAAGAAACTTTTACCACAATCACACCCCGCTGCAAATCCCACCCTCCCACGCCCTCTGCGGCGCATTCCGCCCGAGTGTCGCTCCCCTCGCCGCCGCCAGGGGCAGCGCAATCGCGGCGCGCGCAGGTCACGTGACGGGGCGCGCGCGCCGCCGCCGTGGCCGACGCCAATTGGATAACGCGGCTTTAGAGCGCTAATGTGGCTAATTTAATATGCTCCTTGCCGCCCCCGAGGCCCGCCCCGCCCCGCCCCGCCCCGCCCCGCCCCGCCCCGCCCCGCTCCGCGCCGGCCGCCGGGCGGCGGGCGCAAAGCGACCATGTTAATTATTATGGAGCGGCGAGCGCGGGTCCCGCCGCGCCGGCGGTGGCAGCGCTGCGGGCGGCCGCGGCCGGAGACAGGCAGGTGCTGGAGCCGGCCCTGAGAACGGCCGGGCATGGGACGAGAGAGTGAGTGGGGGGAAGATGAGGTGGGGGTGGGGTGGAGAGTGGGCGATGATCGCAGGAGATAGCTCAAGGTGACTGCTCTTGCCGTTGCAGCGTTTCCGGACGGGAGGTTCTAAGGTTCTTGTCTCATCGGAGGTGGATTTTTGACACAGTCGATATAGGTCGAAGTCTGCCGCTGTCTCGAGAAGAAATCTAGCGTTCAGCCGTTCTGATCGATATCCATGTGTCCCGATAGGTTAATCCGACCAATACCAAGCAAATGTCCTTACAAATGAGCGTGAATTTCTTCCTTCCTTTTTCTATCTGGAGGTTAAATCTAGCGATCGATAGTTTTCCATGGGTTTCCATAAGTTAATCCAACCAATACCTAACAAATGTCTTCAAATAAGCGTGAATTTCTTTCTTTCTTTCTTTTCCGATCTGGAAGAGAACTCTACTGGCCAGCTGCTTTGACCGGTTGTTTTCCATGTGTTCCGATTGGTTAATCCGACCAATACCAAGCAAATGTCCTTACAAATGAACGTGAATTTCTTTCTTCCTTTTTCTATCTAGAGGTGAAATCTAGCGACCGGCTGCTCCCATCGATATTTTTCTATTTGTTCCGATAGGTTTACCCCAACAATACCAGACAAATGCTGTACCAAACGGACGTGAATTTATTTCCTCCTTTTCGTATCTGGAGGAGAAAGCTAACGGCTAATTGCTCTGATGAGCATTTTTCCGTCGTTTCTCCGGTCAATATTAGGCGAATGCCGAAGCAGTGCCCTAACAAATGGGCCAGGATAACGTGAAATCGTTTATTTCTCTTCCTTGTTCCTCACACATACGTGCACCATATTACCGTACTTGTTGCGAGGGAGCTGAAAGCTTGTCCATGCTGGAGCGGTCTTCCGCTGCGGCTGATTTTTGCAGGGAGAATCGTATACCTACGTGTAGGTTTGTCACCGAATCCCTTGTTCCATGAAAGGAGGGATACTGTCTGGAGTGTAACATCCACTCCACCTATGGAACTAATAGCAGTTGACACAAATAATAAAAGAGACGAGAGGACGAAGGGCTAGGAGAGTAGAGGGGACTCGAAGGGATGTGCGAATACGTTCGTGAGCTGCTGCAGGAACGTGCTGTAGGGAACGTTGGGATAAGTGAGCAAGTGAGTGAGATAATGTGATATGTGATGTGGATGAGCGAGGGCGGGTGATCAGGTAACTGACTGGGAAGGTCAGCCCACGGTAAAGTGAACAACTGTCTTTTGCAGTGGAAATCCATAACTGCAGAGAAAATTCTGGACTCGAAACTGACGAAAACGACGCTGACTTCATGATCAGCGTCGTTTGCTATCCCGGCAAAGTCGTTTCATTCGCAAGTAACGATTCGACATGCTAAAGGCTGTGACGAACCCGAAACACATTCTTCGGGAATTCGCCTCCTAGCAAAAACACGGTAGGGGGATTAACCATCGATAATAATAACCCAGTGTTATCCTGAGCAAAAGAAAAGGAACTATTACTCTGGTTATATTTGCAACACCCAAACAGTATTAAAGCCCTTTAAATGATACATATTTCAAAACATTGTAATAGTCGGCCTAGTGACGGAGACTGAAGAAGTAGAGATATAGGAATCCGGGGAAGAGACTTCATTGATTGATTGTTACTGATTCCGGGCGCGTCATCTACAATGGTTAGCAGTCCCATAAGTGTAGTGAGTGTTTTTTGCTCGAGAGGTGGCGGTAGTCTTCCCCCACTGTATGGTGAGATCCGGGTTTTCCCCAATCAGGTATCTCCTACCAGCGCCCGCCCGGTCTCCGGGCACGTGTGCTAATGTATGCGAGTGTAAGGGGAGATGATAGAACGAGGAGGAGGAAGGAATGATCGCGCGCGGTCCGTGGCCCCTTTGTTAGGGTACTGCTCCGGCATTCGTCTGATGTTGATCCGAGAAACCACGGAAAACTATCAGAGCAGCCGGCTTCTAGAATTCTCCTTCAGACAGCGACTGAATTCGACCTAGCTGACAAGCTACTGTCGAAAATCCTGCCACCCTCGGAACTCGAACTTAGGATTTGCCGGTCAGAGGGATTACACTGACATCAGTTGATGCCCTGAGCCATCCCTCCGTGTAGGGGAGAGTCTTGACCTGACGTACATAATGCAGGAGGCAGTCAGTCAGAAGAGAGCATTGACGGCGATGAAGGGGCGGGGCGATCGGTCGGGCGAAAGTTCGGCCAAGCAGCAATTCAATGTGCTTCGGAGAAGGCATCTGCGAAGTGAGGGCAGAATGTGGGCGGTTCGGAGAGCTAATCCGTTGTTAACAACAAATTGTAAACCGTCGCCTTGGGTAATTGCCACATGGGGCTTCGCTTATATCCAGACCTGTCTATAAACACCTTGAAATCTTAATTGTACATTTGAAGCAAAATGTCAATGTTGAACGAGATCTTGTAAAAATGAAATGGCTATCTCTGTCCCCGCGGATATGACCACAAGAACGAAAATGTTCAGAATTTCTATTTCCTTATGTATTACGAAATAAAAATACATAACTTAGTGTATCAATTCCTAAGAGAACGAACATTTTAGTAATGAAATGAGTTTTTAGGACGGGAGTTTGTTTTGGGAGACACTCGCTAGAGCTTGTAAGCACTGGAACCTGACGATTAAGTCGTGATATTTAAAGTGAAATACTTATTGAAATATCCAATAAGTGGTGTCTTCAGGCGTCGTGATTAGAAGATTGGGAAAACGTTGGGGAAGGTATTAGATATAATTAATCAGTGGTTCAAAAATACGCAACAAAATATTCGCAGAAGCGTATCAGGGAAAAGTTTGCCCATTGATTACTAATCCACAACTGAACAACAATATATTTACTTTTTGATGGAACTTTAAGTGTTTTTCGTTGAAATTAACTCAAGAGTGAGGAGAACAGACAGGGTATACGGGATAAGTGTAAAGCAGCGGCAGCTGCAGTTATTTGAAATGCCTCTGATCACGGGCGCCTACAGGAGCATACACTGTTGCAGGACGGAGATTCATTAGATACGTAACATTGTACTAGCTCAGAAACTGAAAATTGCACTTTCACTGGCAGAATGCGATTGTGATAGATTTTTATGCATGACTTGTTAACTTTATAAAACCTTTCTTTTATTCTTTGGTTCTCAGTTAACCCTCTCATTAATGCTCCTCGATTACCGGAACAGACATGCGACTGTCAAAGAAAATTATTACATTCAATCAACATAATGATATTTAAGTCTCACAACGTTCTTGTTTGTACAGTGTAATAAATCCAATATCAAAATGTCGTGGTAGAAAAAAAGAGGTTAGAGCAGAGTCGTGTCTAGATCTACGTAATACAGAAAGGGGGTACCGGGCGATGTGGTTCAGTGCATCAACTGATGTCACTGCAGCGTCTCTGACCGGGAGGTCCTAGGTTCAAGTCCAGACAGTGACAAGATTTTCGCCACTAGTTTGTCAGCTAGGTCGCTGTTTGGTGGAGAATTCCTGGTTGAGGTAAACCCCTGTAGCCGACGGTTGGTCGCTGCCGGATCTTACCATCCAGCGGGGGAAGATCACCGCCACCTTCCAACGAAAAAGCATGTACTACACTTACGGGACTATTGACCTCAGTAGTTGATGTGCCCGGAATCACTAACAACCATCCAACCAACCAACCGGAAAGGGGGAAAGTGCGAGAGCTGTAAGAGGAGGTGTCGCGGGGGCGTGCTGTACCTGCGCCGGGGAAGGGCCGTCCGAGGAGGAAGTAGAGCGTGGGAGCGTGGGCGGTTGCGGGCGCGTGAAGAAGCCGCTGACCGCGGGCGACGGGGGCTGGGCCAAAGGAAGCGGCTAAGCAGCCATTATGGGCGGCGCGCGTCAAGTGCTAATCGAGTCGGCGACGGTGGCGCTGCGCTTTGAGCGCCGGCGGAACGCGCCGCCGCCCCCGCCCCCTGCCCCCGCCCGCGCCGACGCCCGGCAGCTCGCCCTTAATTGGCGCAGGCACCCGCTCCCTCGGGGTCTCTTTCCCCGCCCCGGCCCGCCCCGCCCTTGACAGACCGGGCGCGGAAAGAGCTGGCCACAGCGGCGGCTCAGCCGCTAAAGAGCCTATCGGAGGCGGCTTTCAATAAATTATGCGCTTGACTCGCGGAAGTGCGGAAAGGATTTTGTCGGGTGATTAACTTTCTACTTCAGGTCGTTCAAATTGTGTGGTGTTTCTGTGTTGATATAAAACGGTGAAAAACAAATCTGGTATTTTGACCTTGTTACTTCTCAGAATTATGAGATACTGGCGTACTCGTGCGAATACCCTCACGTGGTCAACCCCACACTCTTCGCTACACTTGTATTTCCATATTAAGTTAACAAAACGTGTTTATCATTGTATATAATTTTTATTACGTGTATATATATATATATATATATATATATATATATATATATATATATATATTTCTATATAATTTTTAAATAGTGTTTATTTAAAAAATGTAAGCAGGTCACTTCCACTGTACTTACAGAATATAAAATAAAAATAAAGGGCAATGCATTTGATGTTTGAAAGAAATTTTCTATAAAGTTTTCTTCAGTATTAAAGATACATGTTAATGGAACACTTTCCAACAACTCTGAAAAACAACATTGAGAAGTAATTGTATAATCTTTCTTAACAGTTTTTTTTTTTTGCTTTCCTTGATAATCACATAAATATTAGAAAAAGCTTTGTAGTTGTGAAAGCAACAAAGTTGTTCATGTGAAAATCCAGTATTGGGCCAGTACAACCGTACTCTTTGCAATATTATTTAACTTTATTACCAAACAGAAAGGTACACTAAGGCAATTCAAACGCATAGAAAATAAAGAAATTAGTTTAATTTCATACATACTTGCAGATTGTGCGTGTTTATGAAGAGGTAGGATAGTATCAAGGAGCACCGCAACAGAAAAAAAATTAATATAATGTCCATGAAGATATAATTGTGTAGATTACAACGTAAGGAGAGTTTCTTTGAACTATCTGGCCTCAAAATTTCAGATTTTAAGATCCTACGCTTCTTTTACGAGTTATTTAACTATATACATTTAACTATACTGCCAGAGGGTTGCGGGTTTCATTTTCCAAATATAGATGCTTTACTTTTTTTCCGGAAGCTTACGATTTCTTATATTAACTGCTGTAGCACCTATTTTGTCTTCTCGAGAACACTTTGAAGTAGTAACGAAGTTCCAAAGAAGGCTCATTCAATTTAAGACTATACATGATTTTACTGACTTATTACTAGTATACAAATATCCATATTTTAACCAAACTCCATTATCTATACGACGTTTAATGATATAACGAATTTCACCAATTAACATTTTAGATAGCCCATTATGCACTATTATGCATTCTTTTTTACCAGCTGTTATTTTGATATACGATTTTTGTATTATCAGGGTATTGTTGTTTCTGTATCAAGGCGGTTTCTGCATAGCTTTCATAGACTTACATAATGTCCGTGCCGAATTAAAAATCTTGCATCTGCAAATTGGAATAGAGTATCCTATTGTCTCTTCCTAACTATTTCACTACATAAGCTTCCTATGCTCTGTGATGCTTATGCACTACACTTTCCACCACCCGCCTCCAGAGACTTCTTCGTGTGTCCTCCCATTTGTGGGCAATTTCCACCACCGCCTATCTGCGAAGGGCTCCTGGCCGGCCAAGGCCGATGGCTGCCGTTCCATCGGCGCTCGCTTTTAGGAATTCGCCCACCGCACCGCCCCCCGCCTCAGCCGACTACCTCCTACACTCCGCCCCGCTCTGCTCTGCCTCGCTCCCCTCCTCGCCGCTCTGCTCTTTCGCGCCTCGCCTGTCCCCGCCCCGTCGCACTACGTCCCCCTCTCCTCCTCGCCCCGCACCACCCTGCCCCGCTACGCCCCATTCCCCTTCTCGCCACCACCAGGCTCCTCGCTTCGTCCCCCAGCCCCACTCCGCCTCCGCCCCTCCCCTCCCCGCCCCGCACCACTACTCGCTTCCCCAACGCCTCGCTCCCCTCCTCGCCGCCACCCTGCTCTTCGGCGCCTCGTCTCTCCCCCCTGTCCCACTACGTTTCTCCCCTCTCCACCCCGCCCCTCCATCCTGCCACGATACAACTCGCTCCCCTCCTCGCCACTACCCCTCTTCTAGCCTGCCTCCCCGCCACGCCCTTCCCACCAGGCCCCTCCCACCCCGCGTCTTCCTGCCCTGCACCTCTATTCGCTTCCCTACTCCTCGCTCCCTCCTCACCGCTACCCGGTTCCTTCTCGTCCCAACCCCTCCCCCACTCACCTTCCCTACGCCTCGCTCCACTCCTCACCACCAACCTGCTCCATCCCGCCCCGCCGCCCTCCACTCCCCCACCCTCCCTCATCGCACCCCTGCACTTCCACGCTTCGCTGCGCGTCGCACGCCTGCCTCTCCGCCTTGCCCTACCCGTCTCTCGGCATTCGGCCGCCCCACCGGGCCTGCCCGCCCCTCCGCGCTGCGCCGCTTTGAGAAGCGCTGGGCGTGCGGCGTCCGGCGCCGCTGCGCAGAAATGGAGATTGCAGGCCTCGCCCCGCCGGCGCCACGCGCTCTGCCCGACGGCCGCCGCACCCAAGGCACTCCCTGCCTCCGCTCCACTCCCTCGCCCCTTTCATCCACTCCCAACACCCCATCCACCACTCGGAACTGCCCGTCGTCAGCAACTGCCCGTCTCAACTGCCGTCTCCACCAACTGCTCGTCTCCACCACGTCGTCACCCTGCCCGTCGTCACCAACTGCCTGTCGTCACCAACTGCCTGTCGCCTGCCCGTCGTCACCAACTGCCCGTCGTCACCCTGCCCGTCTCCACCAACTGCCCGCACTCCACCAACTGCCCGTCTCCACCAACTCCCGTGCCGCAACTGCCCGTCTGCCTGTCTCCACCAACTGCCGTCTCCACCAGCTGCCGTCTCCACCAACTGCAACTGCCCGTCTCCACCAACTGCCCGTCTCCACCAACTGCCCTCTCCACCCTGCCGTGCCCGTCTCCACCAACCCTGCTGCCCGGCCGCAACTACTCCACCAACTGCCCGTCTCCACCAACTGCCCGTCTCAACTGGCTGCCCGTCTCCTGCTAACTGCCCGTCTCCACCAACTGCCCGTCTCCACCCTGCCCGTCTCCACCAACTGCTGTCTCCACCAACTGCCCGCAACTGCCTGTCTCCACCAGCTGCCGTCTCCACCAACTGCCCGCTGCCCGTCTCCACCAACTGCCCGTGCGGCCGTCTCCACCAACTGCCCGTAATTCGCAGATCGTCACCAACTGCCGTCGTCACCAAGGCGCTGCCCGTCGTCACCAACGTCGTCACCAACTGCGTCGTCTGCCCGTCGCCCGTCGTCACCAACGTCGTCACCACCTGCCCGTCGTCACCAACTGCCCCTCGTCTCCACCAACTCCCACCCCCGTCGTCTCACCAATCTACCCCGTCTCCCAACACCCTAACTGCCAACCACCACCAAGCCCTTACCAACTGCCCGCACCAACTGCCCGTCTCCACCAACTGCCCGTCTCTACCAACTTCTGTCTCCACCAACTGCCCGTCTCCACCCCCTGCCCGTCTCCACCAACTGCCCGTCTGCCCAACTGCCCGTCTCCACCAACTGCCCGTCTCCACCAACTGCCCGTCTCCACCAACTGCCTGTCGTGAGCAACGGCCCCGTCTGCAATTGCTCGTCGTCACCAACTGCTCGTCGTCACCAACTGCTCGTCGGTACCCTGCTCGTCGTCGCAACTGCTCGTCAGTACCAACTGCTCGTCGGTACCAACTGCTCGTCGGTACCAACTGCTCGTCGGTACCAACTGTTCGTCGGTACCAACTGCTCGTCGGTACCAACTGCTCGTCGGTACCAACTGATCGTCGGTGCCAACTGCTCGTTTTTCCAACTGCCCGTCGTCTACAACTGCCCGTCGCCACCAACAGCCCTCCTTGGCGCCCACGTCCCCGTGCCTTTCCGCCCTACTGTCGCCGCTCTCACGCGCGCTGAGGAGGCGCGCACTGCGTCGGGGACTCGAGGGAAGAGGCTCAGGCCCAGGCCCAGGCCCAGGCCCTTCTGGCCCTTCGTCGCCGGCCTCTCCAGGGCCGGCGAGGCTAATGCCGCAATTGGCCGCGCTGCTCTCACCCACTCTTGGCACCTCTGAATCACTCAAGTGGACGCAGTACCTTCCTTGGGTTAAGGTGCTTTTTTTCTAATAGCAGAAATATTGGAAATATTAAACGGCTTAATACACATTGGCAACATTTACTGAAAATTATTTGTCGTTATTTAGGTTATTATACTACTTTGAATGTGAATGCTTTATTTTTAAAATTAAAGAAAAATGTGTAAAGTGTATTAACGCTATGATAATTATCGTTCGTTTGAATGATGGACAGTGCTGTCATTTAAAGGTGCTCTGCCCTTCAATGTTGTAATCACTTATTTATTCTTAGTACAATATCGTGTCGACAATTGAACTTATAATTGATAAATATATTAAGTTAAATGTACACTAGATATTCTATAGAAAAAATTATTCAATAAATGTTTTTAAGGAATCGTTTAATATTGGCAGTGGCATCCTCATTCAACAATATATTTTACAAATAATTGTCGCCATCGTAGATTTCAAAGACTTTTGTGAAAAACAATCTCATTGTCACTTCACAAGATCCTTATTCAGTTGAATTTTTGCAATAAATTGATAATAGGTCTGGGAATTATTACGTTTGAGACACGGAAAACTGTACGAAGAGAATTTCAAAAGCGTAATAGATGAAAGCAATATAAACAGAAAAAAATTTATTTTCACTACATATTCACAATAATTTAACTATATTTAAATAATGTATACGATAAAAATATTTAAAATTGTTTAAAATATCTTACCTTTTCTTTAAAAATATTTTATTTTCTTCATTTTTATGCTGCCTTTACGTTTAGTTCATTTTCTTCGTTTTTTTTCAATATTTACCCACACAAGAGCTAAACATTAATATACTTATATTAAAAGACGTTTTCATATATTTTCTGAGACGTAAACTTTGGTCTCGTTGCTTCAAGTTGTTTTTAACTATTACGCCGTTTACGTTTTTTATTTTTCCGTTACACATTTTTCGGTTAAATCGGTGAAAACTGTTCCTGTGTATAGAATTTCTGTATTTCTATTTACCTCTGATAAGAATACTGTTTTTATGATATATTTTCTGTTCAGGTTCTTCTGTAATTTGTTCTGTAGTTCTGTAATCTGAAATTTTGAAAATATTGAAGTTTTTAAAACTGAGTCATATATCAATTTTTATGATTGTGCTGTATTTTTATTTTCAATTTTCATTCAAAAATGTTAATATTTTTTCTCCAATACTTTTGTGCAGTATTTTTGATTTCCTAGTTATGTACATTTTTCTACATTGTACACCTATGATTTTCACTGAGGGTACCGTCAAATTGGACAAAGGAAATGTGTACAACATTTTTCAAGATTGGGTTTTACTTATTAATATCTGCAATAAAACAATCGGAAATTGAAAATTTGAATCTATCAAGATTTACTCCTAAAAATTCCTAACGACATATTTTTATATTATCAAAGGGTCAGATACTTGTCATTCCTTTGTTTTTCATTTGATGATGATCTTCCCTTTGAGATTTCATATCAGCAGGCCCAGGAACTCTGTTTAGAGAATCTAATAAACTCGTATTCATGATTCAGTTCGTAATCACATTCAAATTGAAGATCTTCTCAGGCTGCGATCTTCTCAAAAGCGTATGCTAACGTAAAGCGCGTTCGCAAACGTAAATTCCCACATTTTATCTCAACCGCCAAAATGAAAAACGTGGAGACATAAGGCGCTTCTCCATTTTGGCCAGCCTCCTCCGCGTTGACCTGCTTATACGAGTTGTTGACAACTTCCCATTCCAGCCCAGAGCGCCGTCTCACGAGCGCACAAAGTTTCTGAGCAATGGCAACCGAGCTTCATTACGCTTTAATTAAATAGCGCTCTCAAAATTCCGTTATGCTTCAAATATATTACCCCCAACAATTTCCAAAGTTCCATTTTATTCCATCTTGAAATTGTAAATGGAGCAATAACGAGTCCGCTAAAAGGCGCCAGATGCAATATATCCGCCATTTTAATTGCTATGGAAAGCTCGTTGCAGCCTTAATGCGAATACAGAGAAGACGCTGCTGTCTTGCACTAAATATCGGAGCCGGTAGATAAATATCCTCGGTTTTGTCTAACTAGATGCCTAATGAAATAAACATGGGCATTTAGAACCTCAAGGCCGCCAACAGCGCGCCACTAGTACGCCTTTTTCGTTTTAAGTGAGGAGTAACGGGGTGCTTTTCTGTGTATAAATATACCGCGTATAAAAGACGAGGAGTGACTTTCTCTTCGTTGTAAAGGAATCTTCCTTCAATTCTGACTCACTGAGCTAAGGGTCTTCTATTGATCTTCAGCTTCATTAACACTTCACACCACGCGATGGCACCATGTCTGTTTGACATCATCGTGCTCGACTGCGACCCGTATTGGCAACATCGCGTTGTACGATGAAGGAGAAGACTTGTAACAGTTGGCTACTGCTGTCAATTAACGTTTTAGAGCTTGCTGACAATTAGTAGAAGTATATCTCCACACGGTTCATCTACAGTTGGGTCCGAACCTTAAGTCTTAAACATTGGGAGATGCTGGCTTCGAGTTTCGCTGGTGGGGGATTGTGAATCAAACTACGTAGCTGAATCATGCGGTACCTCTACCTGTATGAGGAATCGAGAGATCCATTGCTCAGATAGGTCATTCTGTAGTTTTTTCGAATTGCCGAAACAGATTTTACACACTCTGATTGGTAGCCTATATTGAGAGACTATTTTAAAAAGTATTACAGCCTCTACAGTAATCAATTTTCGTTTCTTCCTAAGTCTTTTCCTATTTTACCACAATATCAAAACTAATAGATGAATTTCTTCGCTTCTGCCTTACTAAATGCTTGTTCAAACAAACGTGAACATTTAGAGGAGTGGACATTTAGACATGGACGTGGACATTTAGAGGAGAGGACTTGAATGCCGCCAAGCGTCCGGGGCTACGGTGTTGTTTTCTCTTTGAAGTGAGAAGAGACCGGCTGTTAGTATATGAAGAGCGAGTTTGTATCTGATGATTTGGAGATTGGAAGGTTCTAGGTTCGAGTACTAAAGGTAGCGAGTTTTTCTCAAGGTATTTAACATATCACCAGATGTGGCAATGACACTATATGGATGATAATTTCAAGAGCAGTTGCACCTATCAGGCATTTCCATAGTTTTCTCCAGTTCCAGTCGCCCAGACACAGATCTGACAAATACTCAACGGCGTAACTCAGCAGATGCAGAAGTGTGCAGGAAAGTAAGTAATTATCTTGCATAAAACTGTTCTCAACTTGCAGCCCTTTCCACGTTACATAACTTATGCAGATAAAAAGTTAAAACAATGTTAAACGATCATTGTTTAATAATAATTTTCTTAAAGATACTCTACTCTGAAAGAAAAAGATCTCTTAATAATATTCATATCTCTGAAATTAAATGTCATTTTAAAATTTGACAATATTGACGTGATTATGAGAGTGTGTTTTCTTTTTTACACTCCTATTTTACTTCTGCCGTTTCCCGGCATGACGTACAAATATTGCTCTCCCTAAAATGTGCTACCTAACAGTTTACACGAGTTATTACAACAGTTAATACTCGTACTTGATTTCTGGCTTATCCTTTTATGGTGAACAAATTTCTATATGTTCTCTTCATTTTTCTCGACATGCAAGAGCCTCTCCGGCTACTAATTTTATTACGAATGGTCTGCTATGTATTCATGTCTGCTTTTACCATCTCATACAACAGTTAACCGGTTTTAAGAATGGTAATTTCTGATATTTTAATTTTTTCATTCTTCGCCTCAACTTTTCCATTCTGCTTAGTAATGTCGAGGTAGCCATAGTCTTAAAAATACCTATGTTTAATTTCTTATAATATGAATTTGTGCTTTAATTCATTAATCCAATTTGAATGTACCCTTTAATTCAATACGTTCCTCTTGAAAACAGCTTTCGTGGCATGTAAATAAGTTTTATGTTGAATGTACTCACATTTGCAAATGCAACGCCTCTGCTGGCATCAGACGTTGGGCGGCCTAGCCTTCGCCTTGGAGTCGCCTTCATTGGCGTCCACGGCGCCAGTTTTCCGTCGTCCGTCCTCGCCCCGACCTCGTCCTCGCAGAGGCAGCTCGGATCTGCTCCATTGTGAGGCGGCGCGAACACACACACACATATCTAAACGGCTGCTCATTTCCACCACAAAGACAAGCCCAGCAAATCAAGATTGTACCGCGAGAGGTAATCTCAATCCCGCCATTGTCATTTCCTAACACGGCGCCCCCGCCCCCGCCCCCGCCTCCTCAAGCGAACCGCAGGCGGTTGCTCTGCCTCGACCCTGCCTTCCCCCTCCCTTCCCCGCCCGCCCTTGGCTTTGACTCCCCCTCTTGACTCCTACCTCTCTCCGCTTACATCATCTTCCCTTTCGATTAGCCCTCATCCGTTTTCTTCACATCCCCTCCACGTTACATCCTCTTCACTTCTCATCCTTCTTATTTTCTCCATGTCTCTCCCGTCCCCTTCTTATCTCCTCTTTCACATTTCCTCTCCTTCACATATATACCTTTTCACACCCTCATACCATTTTCCCCACACACCCATTCCCCATCACATACTCACTTTCCACAAACCCACAACCCTGCTTCCCTTAATGTTCTCTCCCCTCTTATCTCAACTTCACTCTCAAGCTAACCATATTCTCCTCTGTTCGTATCATCTTCATTATCATTCCCACTCCTTCACCACCATATCTTCTTTCCGTAATCTTTCTTCTCCCTCCTCTTACCCTCCACCGTTTTCCTGACCCGCGCGGAGAAAACCCAGCTGGCTTCCGTCGCAGCTCCGTTCCGTTCCATTCCGCCCCCCCCCCCGCCTCCCCCCCCCGCCCCACCCCTCTACGCCCCCCGCCTGGCCCCACCCCGGCCTACGCCGACTCGAGACAATGTGTTCTTTATCTGGCGCCACGCACACCCTCTAGCGCCGGAGGTGGTCATTAACATGCTATTGCGGGATCCCCACCCCCGCCCCCGGCTGCATTTCCATTTTAAACCGACAAGCGCGCAGCGCACTCCCGCGCAGTTGGCGGCCCTGAATCGCGCGCTACTAAACGTCCATGTTTATTTCATTATGCATCTGCTTAGACGCGGCCGAGGGATTCATCTTTGGGCAGCGCCTGCGGATACTTTGCTCCAAGCGCAGAAAGCGATAGCCGATAGATGGCAATACTTGTGCCGCATTGCAACTCTGCTATTCGCTCGTTATTAATCAGAAACTCATTTGCGTATGTTACCTTTCATGCGATTAGTTATGACTTGACTATATTTGCTGTATACACGTCTCATGCAAACAAACTGATAGGCGTCAATAGCTTTGATACCGGAAGTGTTCTTATTCATGATGTGATGACAGAACACACACAAGCGTACGGGTTGGGTATTAAATGTTTAATTTTCAATTGTAAATGTGTTTTGTGAAAAGTGCACCTCACTAAATATTCATGTTTAATTATGTAACTAATTTTGAATGTACGCATAAATTAACAGAATATAAGCAGCCTCTGGCTATGTGAGAGGAGACAATGCTCTTGTTGGTCACCCAAGACCGCGGGCAAAGATACAAAAACAATAAACTGTTTGTTTGTTTTTTGCTGACAACTGCAAATATTTGATTATGTTATTCGGTTTTTTCTCATACTATGCTTGCCAACTGAAGTCTTATTCTCAGAGTGCGTAATTGATTACGACTACTCCGGAAAAATATATGGTAATCAAATGGCAAAATATATACATAAATATGTAATAAAATGATATTGAACATTGTTTTATACATATTATACATATGTACAATATAAAAATATATACAATATGTACAATATAAAAATATGTACAATAATTTGTATAAAACAAATACGTCACAAGAGATGTAAGATGTTATATCAAAATATCTTATTTATAGAATATTTGCAAACAAACTAAATAAGTTTATACAATTTGAAATTACATTTAAAAAATTGGGGTTGAATTACGAATTCAGTATGAATGACTACGTTGTGGCTATCTATGACGCCTTGTCGATACCCACGTACAATTTTCAACACAATTTTAGAATCAAGAAACGCATATCCAAAATCTAGTAAATACAACTGGGTGTCTGTTCTCGACGGGTTGGTGAATGATTTGAGCTTTTATAACTTAATTTCGCAACCAAATCCGATTGTACTCAGAGATAGTATTCTTTCGATTGTTGCAACAAGGCAAAGTAAAATCTTTATGGACGATACAGGGAGAATCATGAATCCATCATACAGTACAATATATCGAGAAAATAGGAATCTGAAGTCCACATAAACAGAGAAATATTTAACTTTGTCTCTCTTCCAATTCTGGAGTATTCGCTCAAATCAGGATGTCAAGTGACAAAGATATATACATCTGCAGAAATATGTGACACAAAATTCAATCTGCTCGATATGTAATATGAATACTGAAGAAAATCTTAATAATATTTTATGTGAGTGCCCAATCTATAAAGAGCTTAGAGGTCTATATCACAATGATTCATTATCATTTCTCGGGATGGGCTAGAAATAATCGGGCATGACCCAAAACTAGTAAAATATCGACCGAGCATTCACTTATGAGTTATTCCCTTTGAAGAACGCACATTGGTTTCCAGATATTGTCTAACACGATTCCTCATTTGATTCCAAATCGAGACATTTCCATATTGAATCAAGAGCAAGGCGAAAACCTTAATATGAGAACCAGGGAGGAAATTCATTACAAACGCAGTGCATTTTGATTCCGGAGATTTCCGCCATCAAACATTCACCACCACCCATGTCAACATCCCCTTCATAAAGAACCCTCTCGAAGTTCCTGGATCTCGAAATTCGTTGCCATCGCTGCGGCGGTCGGCCGTCGTCTTTTTGTCCCGGCTCGTCCCGATCCTCCGAATATTGCGGCCGAGGGCGGACGGGTCGCGACAAAAGAATGCTTGTCTTCGCGATTACGCGAACTTGTGCCCCGCCCGGCGTCTCTCCTTTGTTTCCTCGCCCGCGGCCTCTCCCTGCTCCTCCCATTCGTCTTGGAGCCTCCCCTCGCCCCGGCCGCATCTTCAGGCGCCGTGAGAAGCTCCCGTTCTTGTACTCGCGAGCAGAGAGGGGTGGGGGGAGAGTCCCCGAGACACTGCAACAATGGCATTTGGCACGGTTCTTTAACGAGCAAATATACCTGTGTTTCCTCCGAGAGTATATCAAGGAGCGGGAAGCACAATGGGACGCGGTCATGAAAGGTTGGGTCTTACAGTGTTTGTTTATGAAAAATGCGTTGGGGGATTTATCAGGTAGAAGAAGACTTTTGTAAATGTGGCTCATTTGTTATTGCGGAGGCTAGCGAATGAGAGCGCTCTCAAAATATGCGGGTGTATTAGTCATTGATTTAAATTTCTTATTATTTATTGCCATACGTGAGAAAGTTGTAAAGGTACAATTCTAATGGTACCCTCTCCCTCAGAAAAAATGTCGTTCAAAATTCTATCTTCCACACCGTGCCGACAAACTTGGACACCCCTCGGCCTGAGGGAGGGCAGGGGGAGGGACGCGTTGACCAATCGCTAGCAAGTAGAACCACAGTTGTCTGTGATTGGTGCAACATCCCAAGGGGCAGAAAGAACGCTGTCTCAGGGGGAGGGGGCTAGTTCGTTTACGTACGAGACCGAAATATCGTCATATTTCCCTGCCGAAGGAGATAGTTTGCCTGCGCGTACGCCACGACGAAAAAGATATTTCTAAGCGGGGTTTTCCGTCCAGAATGATTGTCTATAGACCAGTAAATATTTATCATTTTAGCAGCATTTACTCTAACTTTTAGTAATCGATTTGTAACTCCTGAAAAACTGCTATTTTGAGATATTCATTTCAGGCACAATTTGCGGAGCCTTTCCGGCCGTTCTAACGCATATTTCGAATTTGTTTATAAAATTATAAATTGTTGCAAAATTGTTAATTCGCTGTTTTTGGTTCTGGGACATCGGGAGACTCTCCCCACTTTAGATTTGCAAAATTTGGAAATTGTTTATAAATTTGCAATTGTTGCAAATTTTTTATTGTCTAATCTGAATGGCGTTTAAATGTGATGCAAAATTCCGGAATCCGTTCGGTGCTATTATATCTCGTTCTAGAGATATATGTAATTGTTTATAAGAAATTAACATCTTAGTAGACCCCATTTGTTTGCGCTTAATTCATTCGCGCTAGCAGAATAGCGTGGGATGGGCATACTGAAAAAACAGTTCTCCAATGCCGCGCTTTTGCCTGCCACATACGCTTAAAATGCACTTGCTTGTAAACAAATTCTGTGGCCAATTTAATTATGCTTAATTCGTATTTTTACGGCGAGTATGAGCATAACTTTTATTTGGTTTTTATATTCTCTTTTAATTTCTCTACAATTTGCAAGTCGATATATTTATCAAATAGGAAAGAAATTGATTATAAAAAAAATATTTTTCAAGGTGCATTACGCCCAAACAATTGTTTCTGTTTTTCTATCAAAGGGATGTTGATCAACCGAATAACTGTAATATTATTTTTTTTTAAGTCCCCTGTTAACACCGAGAGTCAGAAACTATTTGTTCCTCTTGTTTAACCATTACCATTAGAAAATAGGGAAACATATTGCTTAGCTGTTTGCTATAAACTGCACTGGATTGGATGAAGGTAGTGTTAAGGTTTTCAAATACAGAAATATTCAATTTTGTGTTTTGAAAGATCACATTAGTAGAATCACACATGACAATATATACACAAGTATAGAAATTTCTAAATAAACGTATATAAACTTTAAGTTAATATTTTCAATTCAATTTATTATTCCTTTCTAAAACTGTTAATTTGATGATTTCATTGTATAATATTCAAATCAGAGCTTTATGTGCTAAATCTACGCATTTTAATACATATTTTTAAACAACATTAATACATTTAATATACATTTAAAAAGTTTTTAGATTGGCGAACGTTTCAATGAAATTTCATGAATTCCTAAATACTTGGAAATAAATACTTGTAAAATTAAATAATTGTAGCGTGTATAAATATAACAAACTCACGTATTTGGTAAAACGAGTAAAACGATTACTAAAAGAAAGCAAAACATGTTATAACAATTCAAAGAGATTTAGCGTTTGTTTACAGTTTAGTAAATATCAATGCACTAGCATTTCCCAGTGAAAATACGTAGAACGGACTTGGTGGTCAAGTGATATGACCTTCCCAACACAGACTACATTTCAGTATCGTCAGAGTTCGAAGGTGGTTTGTTGGCCGCCATTCTACGAATCTATCAAAACCTTGAATTTTGCACGACCATCTGTACAGGGAGAACGTAGCGGTTTATTAAACGGAAACGGGCCATTCGAGGTATCTAATGTGCACTCTTTGAAAACGTTTAACCATTATAAACTATCCCTAAGAAAAATATCAAATAAACAATATTAAAGGTCACCAGCTTAACATTGCCTTTACCATTTGAATGTTTTCAACATCCCCAAAACCAACAGAAAACCCATGTTTTTACAGGTTATTATAAAACCAATTCAATAAATATAAGCATTTATTCACGTTATTATTTTTAAAACACTCAAATATCTACGATGTTATTTGATTCATGTCTTCATCGAAGATCTGAGATTAAAAAACTGATAAGCAGAGAAAATTAAAGTAATTTTGAGTGATTGATGAAGTTGAATGATCAAACGAAAAACAACGTTTCTTGCTTCATATAATGCTATCGTGTTTAACAGACATGTAATTACATGTGATACCTATATTTAAACATCCAAACAAATGAAAATTTTCAAAATTAAAATCATCAATAAAACGTTGATTCATCAGCAAGGATTATATTATTAAATACTTTTTTGAGATTCATGTGCTCCTGTGTGAATAACGTAGTAAACGTGATTCGTATGATCCAGTTTCTCTGAATAATACAAAACCTGCTAGGCACATACACTGCACATAATAGTTGTCAAATAGTTATTTACGACATGAGTATCATAAGATATCTTATTACAATACGAAATTGGAGAATTATCAAACAAGACTCTTTAACCGAAATTGTTAACCTATTGAATATTGTAATATAATGTTACCATTTGAATATCATAGAAAGTAAGACGCAATTTGTCAAAATTCGTGTGAACTATAATTTTTCTTTAAATTTTACTCCTTATCCTGCGAAAGATGTGTGACAGTACTTATATTAACAGTTATACTGCCATGGGTTTAATTAATTAGTTTTCAGTACGCAAATTATTGTTTTTGGTTTTAAAGAAGCATGGATATACAGAGTATCGGGGAAGGAAACGACGAAAGTTTGAAAAAAGCTGTTTAAACAATTATAATCATAGTTTGTCTAATAAACTACATATATATTTTGAATGGCTGAGCTGCAATAAACACGCAAATTTTGGTTTGAAAATTTGATTTCTATGCAAAACTTTGCATTCTAGAATCATGTAAACAGACCAGAAACATGTAACATGTTTATTATTAACAATATAAATTAATATATTAGTTGAGAAAAAAATTAACGAGAAATAAAAAATCAGTCGAACTGTGAAAATTGGGTGCTTTTTTATTTCTAGGTTAATTTTTCTTTCTGATCAAATGTATTCATTTATTTTGTTAATCATAAACAATTTAGATATTAATGAAGTGTTTATATGCTTCTACAACGCAAATAGTTGCCTAGAAAACATATATCCAAACCAACTTTTGAATGTTTATTGCGGCTTAGCCATTTGGAATATCCGTGTAGTTTATTAGACAAAATAAGCTTAAAATTGTCTTAACAGCTATTTTTCGAAGATTCGATATTTCTTCCCCGAATATCCTGTATATAAAAGGCTTGATTTCTGTTGGTTCGCGACGGAACGGCGTTCCGGTTCTTTGGAAATAATTATGAAATTATATTATATATAAATAGCTATTGCTATTATATTAATAATTAATTTAAGGCGCGTTTCGGGGCCTAAGATTTTAAAAATAAAGGATATATGTATCATAATAACTCTTATGACGACACTGTTCTCAGTTACGTCAAGTTTTAATTTAGAGAATCAAAGTGAATGGTCTAAGTTTTCTCACCTAAATAAAGTTTATCTTACTATACATACAATTTACAAAGTGTTTTATGTTCAAAACAACTGTTGCCTCAACAGCATATATTTTCACGTATTTTCGTAATTGCTATGCAATATTCAATACGGACTATGTGAACCTGCAAAAAAGAAAAAAAAAGACCTACTGCAGCAGAAAATATATTCTACTCCTCGGGATCCGAACTCGGGTCTTTAAAGTTAACTCACCTGACACGGTTTCCCCTCCCCACCAGGTACACGACAAGACTACCTCCGTTCCGATGCGAAAACAAAGTGAAGCATTTGCAGTTTAAAAAAAACAGGGTGTTCAATTTATCTTAATACAAGATCTATTTTTAAAAAGAGATTTTATTAAACAAAAATCTCTAGCGTTCATATTGTTTTTCGACAATGTTATAAAGATCAGTCGGGGCTAATATTATACAGTCGAAAATTGGGGTTAATGTATTACACTTTAAAAATTGCTATTTATTTATGTCCAAAATTAACAAGAAAATGACAAATGATAGGAAATATATTCTATTATAATGACCATATAGCAAACACTCAGACTGTAACAATATTTGGGAGGAAAAAAATCAAAACTAAAATGCCTAATTTTTCCAGTCAAAAACTTTACCACCGTGATATAAATCTTTTGATGTTACTTCGTTATTTTTTATGACACGATATTTTTGAAAATAGGTTATCATTAAGAAAGAATTAATATTCTTTTCTGCGTTAAAATAATGCAATAATATTAATCGTGTCATGATATATACAGCCTCAAATTTGTGGGGCTAATATGATACAACTTAAGAGGCTAATGTAATACGGGTGTCGGGGCTATTTTGATACACTTGATAACACGCAGACAACTGGAAGGGATTTTTTATGTTTAATATTACATCAAAGGCGCTAAAATTCCGATTTGATGTTGATAAACTTTCCAAGTGTTTATCTGAGAAAGAAAGACCAGGCGACAATTCATATAGATTTCCTCGTTCTCCTCCCTACCCAGTACATGGTGATTCACTTATGATTATCAATTGGCGGAAGCTTCTGCTGTTTCAGTGCAGTTACTGATTTTTCACTGGAATCACAAGGAACCAGGCCTACAATAGGAGCTAGCGCCATCCCTTCAACTCCAGATATCAACTGTTCTCATCCAGTACTTTTGAGATAATACTGTTGGAAAAAAATTTAAAAAAACAGTAGCCCTCCAAAGAATAAGGAAGCGGTTAGACCCAATAGCAGCAATCATTACTAGTGAAGAGTGGATCATTACTAGGAAAGAGTGGAGTGTTTAATTTACATTAATTTAATATCTCTTTTTAAAAAGAGATTTCATGAAACAAAAATCTCTAGCGTTAATATTTGTTTTCGACAATGTTAATAGGTATTTGTTTGCAATTTTCGAAAATTCAGATCGTTCGCCCAAAATTGAACGTACGCCACTTTTAAACATCTTGTGCTTCGAGGAATAGATTTACAGAAAAATTGGAGCTCTTTTTGAGGAAATTATGTAAATATGATGGGGTTTGGTGTAAAGTACCTTCAAAATTAAAAGATTCGTTTCAAATTCGAAGATTCATAATATTAGCCAGATCGTTCAAGGAATATCCATTTTGGTGAAAATCGTGTTTACTTTAGGCTCTAGAATTACTCACACGAAGACGGATTCACAAAGAGGTTTTTTGGAAAATCACTTTTTCGGGTTCAAAAAACAAGCGTTTTGACAGCCTTGTGTATAGAAAATAAAATAACAATACCAACAATCCACTTTTCTCGAACTAACTACTTACAAAACGTGTTTTCTGTGAAAATTTCGACACTTCCTCCTACAGCATTACGTAACTCTCTTTACACGTGGAGGTAAAAATATTCCAGCGTTACTGGGATTTGAACTCGGATCCCTGTGGTCCGTAGGTCTGGCTCGACCGCACTGTGCTATCACAGATATTTCTCAACACGCTGTCCAAGCACACTTATTACGAAAAGAATAGTTACGTGATATTCATTGCACTTAGATTTTTTATTAGAGAAATGTTCTACATGTGTCAAAGGTATCAAATTCGCAATAATAATTCAAACGATTACAACCCACGCAACTACATAGCTCATTTTACTAAGAAATATTTTCAACCAGAAGCCGTAGTCTTTAGAACACTCTGTGGACGTCGTTCCCGTTCTTATCTTTCGGCGACTATGGCCAAGGTTGAATTACGTCACAGATGAAAGTTGCGATAACGCTAGAGCTCTACACAGCCGCACTTGCAGACGTTCTGAAGCCAGAATCGCAATAGGGGCATTTTTATACGTGATTCTTAAAGACATTAACACACTAAAATAAGTAGTGGCGCCTCAAAACACATGCTTTATGTGATATTTATAATGGATACGAATGATTATAACTATACAATTAACCGCAAAATTGTTTCTACCCGCAAAAATTATTCGCCGTGGATGAGATTCGATCTTACGTGCCTAAGCTTCTCCAACAGTGCGCTTACCCGCTATACCACAGAAACTCTTATAACTTTTGTTTCTCACAAAGGTGATTTTAAACTGTCATGTATCACAGATTTGACTAAAAAAGAACGTGCGGCGTTTAGATGCTTGTGTTAACTACAGACGGACAGACAGACGCCAACATGAGATCTGCACCATTTTCTTAAACGTTCTTGAGATTATGGAAAAAAAATAATTAACACCGATGACGCCGCTTTTGAGAAAATTTTGAAAATATCTCTGGGGCTTTATGTAAAGTACCTTCCAAAATTAAAATATCGGTTTCGAATGAATGGGAGCGTGATATCAACAAGATCGTTTGGGTATTATCAATTTTGGACAAAATCGGTTGAACAATTTAACCCCTAGCGTTATTCGCAGACGGAAGACTGATAGACAAACGTTTTGCCGTCATTCAATTTTTCGGTAACAACTATCCACAAAACATGAATTCTGGCTACACAACGCGTTAAAGGATTTCACCCTAAATTTAGCAAATAAATTTATTCACTTTTTCTTTACCAGGATGGGACGGTTTTTCTGCCGAAAATTCGCCGTATTCTGGTGCACTATTACAACACCTTTTCTTCTTACGACAGTAAGTGCGAGAAAGTAAAAATCAATAAAAACATTTAATCCTTTTTTCCACCCCCATTTCCGTCTTCCTAAAGGCGTAATAAAATAGCCTGTCCAACATAAAATGTATTAACCCCTATGTTATTTTTCCTAGTTTACCTATCCCCGTCTCAGTACGGGGAGTGGAGGCAAAACTAGGAGAAGAATAATCCCACACCACTAACACCTGGCTGTAGAGTCCCAACTGGGACAGGCAGCTGAAGAGAGCATCAACCTCAGAAGCGTCGGCAATGAGCGCAACAATGGATGCTGTGGGCAGCAACAATTGACGCTGCCAAAATTGGACACATATTTGCTTATCAATTCCTGTTAAAATTGTTTTGTTTTTCAGTTAGAATTGCTGTGATTAAATGTTCTTATAAGTCTTGTTTATGGACCACTAATTCGTTTTTCGAATACATAAAATTATTTTTGCCCGATCTCAAGATATTCTAAAATCATTCTTAAATATTATATTTTCTTTTAAATGATGATCTACAAGTACAACCAAACAAATCATAATTAGTCTCTTCATAAATAATTAAGAAATTAAACAGTTATAGATGCCCCGGAAAGCAGTAAGCCCGCTAAAACATTTCATTTTCGCTGCGAACTCTATTTCAAAATCTATTTTAATTTGCTACTTTAGTTATTGAAAAAGGTAAAATAATTTGGAAAGTAAATGAATGAATACTATTATAAATACGTATTACCTAATGCATATCTGCGTATATATATACTTCTCGACTTCAAACTTGATTACAACATTTTATTGAACGTAGAGATATTCTAACATTAACGTTAAGTAAATAAAGGCCGGTATTACACTGTAAAAGATCTTTGTCAAAGATATTTTATAAAAGAAATATGACAGTGTAATAGCCAATATTTTATAAAAGATTTCTTTTAGAAAATTTCTTGGATAAAATGTAGTCTCCGGCTTCCAAGTTTTATCATATTTGGTAACATGGCGTCCGATATAGGGGTATTGCTTCAACCAAAGTCATAATTGCTGAGTGCGAGTAATTAGAATGTTTATATAATACTGTCCATCCGAACTACAAAAGTAAAACCAAACGAATTAACGTTTGTAGGACACATTTTCCCGGGAAGTAGAAAATATGGTGTTTGGAAAATGCCCAGTTCAGGAAGATAATTTTTTTAAACTTCCCTATCAGAGGACTGAATTTCGAAAGAAGGAAGAACGACAAAGAAAATTGAATGTTTCCTCATCCATCCTCAAATAATTCTTCATTTCGAAGGTCTTTAATCAATGCTTCACAATGTGCGACCCATAACCTCACCATGGCGTTGTTCTAAAGCCTCACCCTCAAACGTTTTCTTATTTACCTTTTGCTACATTAGCATTAAACATAGATTAGTTATAATAAAACATAAAGTAGCAAAACACAACTATTTGTGCGTAATTGATTGTAAATGGCGAGCAAACCTACATAAAATTTGGACGAAATGTAATACGCTCATCAAATTTCTTTGTCAAAGTTTTCTCATCAAAGTTCAAGGACTGCCACAAAGTTCTTTATCAAAGATATGTCATATAACTTTTATAGTGTAATACCGGCCAAAGCCGCCGTATGTTATATCTTTCCCATTCATGTCGCCAACAATGAACTTCTCGGAAACACATCTCAAATATCCATAGTTGAATATTATAACAACAAAATATCAAATTTTTGTAATAAATGTTCCTTCAAAATTCCGGTATGTTCTGTTTTTCTTTCATGTTATATTTAAATACTATTATTAAGAGAGAAAACCTCATTGAGATAATTTCAATTAAATCAATGCAACTCGAAGAGCAAACGCTCGTGCGATTTGAAGAATAAACGCTAGTTTCTTTCTGTACTTAGAATTCGTCTTGTATATGAGTTAGGGCACGGGGATACCAAAATTTAAGAAAACGTTCACAGAATACATTTCTCCCTACAGTACATTACACACAATTTTTAACTGTTTTTGACATTAAATGAAAAATACAGCGTCGTAATAGCGCCTTGTCCGTCCCGACAATCATCAGAATTCAAAAGAAATTCAGAATGACAGCTCGTCAAACGAAGCGGGGGAAATTCAAATTTGCTATTTTCAAAAATTGTAAAATTATCTAAAGTACTTATATTTTTAAACAATTGTACGTGATCTTTATTAAAGGACTGATTATTTGAAAGGAATATTTGAAGATCTGTTTTTGATGAACACATTTCATTAAGGAAACAAACTATCTTCAATACTTAAGTTGTAGGAAAACGGCGAAAAAAAATGTTTTCTTGCATTTTTGGAAAAATTCAGTATGTGAACGAAAATCATCTCCGCCATCGTCTTATAGCGTCCATTACGCTATCCGGCAATAAAATTTAAAATTTAACCAGAAAAGTTCATGTCATTTTTAAATTTTTGAAAATGTTTCAGGGGCTTCTTGTAGAGTAGCATCCAAATATAAAATATTGATTTGAAATTCAGGAGGGCTCGACATCAGCCAGATCGCTTGCGGAATATCAACTTTGGAGAAAATTGCCTGAGCAGTTTAGCCGCTAGCATTGTTCACAGAAGAAAATACGTTTTACAATTAATCTTTTTTTTTTTGTATTTACTACCCACCAAACCTGGCTTCTGGCTACACCACATGCTAAAGGGATTTTATTCTATATTTATCAACTGAATTTATCCACTTTTTTTGACACCAGGGCCCAGAAATTACAGTTTTTTGTGTCGAAAATTAGCCGATTTCCTCCGTAGAATTACGTAACATTTTACTTTCTCGTATACGCACATACATACGGAGTAATATACGTAGTATAGAGAAAGTTATGTAATGCTCCGCGAAAAAAACGGCGAATTTTCGGCAGAAAAAATGTATTGCCGGGCCCTGAAAACAAAGGAGTGGATAAATCCAGTTACTAAATTAAGAGAAAAAATCTCTAACACGTGATGTAACCATAATTCCTGTTTTGTGGGTCTTTGATGCCAAAACACCAATTGAAAGCAAAACGTCAGTCTGTCTGCGTCTGTCCGTCTCTCCGTCCATCTGTGAACACTACTAGCGCCTAAACAGATCGTACGATCTTTTCCAAATTGAAGAATCCCTTGTCGATGAGATTCTAGTTGAAACTTTGAGATTTTAAAAATCATTCTTTAAAATTTGAGGGTACATTACATGAAGCCGTCGGTCATTTTCAAAAGTTTCTCAAAAACGACCCCAAATTTTTTCATTAAATTTCTTCTAAGAATAGAGTAAAATACACTTATAAAGGCGACATACGTCCTATGTCCACGGTAAACTCTGAATTTTCGAAAATTGGAAAAGTTTGAATTTTTTCGGCGTTTTCCTACAACTCTAAAATTGAACACAGATTTTTCTTTCAAATGAAATTTGTTGTCCATGAATAATTCTTTCTATAAGGTCATATAATTTTTTTTGAAAATTACAGACAGACGAACAGACACAAGAACAGACACATCAACAGACACACGAACGTACAGGCTTTTCGTCGTCGTTCGATTTTTCTGTATCAACGACCCACAAAACATTGGTTTCGGGCAACACGAGTTAAAGGTTTTTTTTTCTACATTTCACAACATTAGTTAACCCTTTTTACGTTACCAGGACCCGGCATTAACTGTTTCCCCATAGATTCTAACAATAATATTCGAATGTTGATGAAATAATGCCTTTATTATGATTTTCCTATAGATTTGTTAAGAATACCAAGTAAAGAACAGAAGATTCCTTTCTTATTGTATTTCATTTCATATTGTTAATAAATCTCTTTTTAATATTTACTGATTATTTCACCTTTGGAATTGATTGAAAATTTTCGTTCAATAGAAACAATGAAAAACAATTTTTTCTTCCTTTCTGGAAATTATGTGGTAAGAAGAAAAAGTTTTGTAATCATGCGCCGGGAGACGGGGATTTTTCGACAAAAACCTCTAAATTCCGATCACTGGTCACGACAAAAGTAGATAAATTTTATTCTTGTATATAGTGCATTACGTCAATACGTTTGTAGACAGAATCCATGTTTTGTGGGTCCTTGTTATTAAAAAATCTATTTACGACAAAACGTCTGTTTGTCCGTCTGTAGTTAACACAAGCATCTAAACGCCGCACGTTCTTTATTAGTCAAATCTGTGATACATGACAGTTTAAAATCATCTTTGCGAGAGACGAACGTTATAAGAGTTTCTGTGGTATAGCAGGTAAGCGCACTGTTGGAGAAGCTTAGGCACGTAAGATCGAATCTCATCCACGGCGAATAATTTTTGCGGGTAGAAACAATTTTGCGGTTAATTGTATAGTTATAATCATTCGTATCCATTATAAATATCACATAAAGCATGTGTTTTGAGGCGCCACTACTTATTTTAGTGTGTTAATGTCTTTAAGAATCACGTATAAAAATGCCCCTATTGCGATTCTGGCTTCAGAACGTCTGCAAGTGCGGCTGTGTAGAGCTCTAGCGTTATCGCAACTTTCATCTGTGACGTAATTCAACCTTGGCCATAGTCGCCGAAAGATAAGACCGAGAACGACTTCCACAGAGGGTTCTAAAGACCACGGCTTCTGGTTGAAAATATTTCTAAGTAAAATGAGCTATGTAGTTGCGTGGGTTGTAATCGTTTGAATTATTATTGCGAATTTGATACCTTTGACACATGTAGAACATTCCTCTAATAAAAAATCTAAGTGCAATGAATATCACGTAACTATTCTTTTCGTAATAAGTGTGCTTGGACAGCGTGTTGAGAAATATCTGTGATAGCACAGTGCGGTCGAGCCAGACCTACGGACTACGGGGATCCGAGTTCAAATCCCAGTAACGCTGGAATATTTTTACCTCCACGTGTAAAGAGAGTTACGTAATGCTGTAGGAGGAAGTGTCGAAATTTTCACAGAAAACACGTTTTGTAAGTAGTTAGTTCGAGAAAAGTGGATTGTTGGTATTGTTATTTTATTTTCTATACACAAGGCTGTCAAAACGCTTGTTTTTTGAACCCGAAAAAGTGATTTTCCAAAAAACCTCTTTGTGAATCCGTCTTCGTGTGAGTAATTCTAGAGCCTAAAGTAAACACGATTTTCACCAAAATGGATATTCCTTGAACGATCTGGCTAATATTATGAATCTTCGAATTTGAAACGAATCTTTTAATTTTGAAGGTACTTTACACC
Organism: Teleogryllus occipitalis; assembly: GCA_011170035.1. Taxonomy (NCBI): domain Eukaryota; kingdom Metazoa; phylum Arthropoda; class Insecta; order Orthoptera; family Gryllidae; genus Teleogryllus; species Teleogryllus occipitalis. The sequence goes on from BLKR01006436.1 coordinate 52,172, forward strand.
AAACCCCATCATATTTACATAATTTCCTCAAAAAGAGCTCCAATTTTTCTGTAAATCTATTCCTCGAAGCACAAGATGTTTAAAAGTGGCGTACGTTCAATTTTGGGCGAACGATCTGAATTTTCGAAAATTGCAAACAAATACCTATTAACATTGTCGAAAACAAATATTAACGCTAGAGATTTTTGTTTCATGAAATCTCTTTTTAAAAAGAGATATTAAATTAATGTAAATTAAACACTCCACTCTTTCCTAGTAATGATCCACTCTTCACTAGTAATGATTGCTGCTATTGGGTCTAACCGCTTCCTTATTCTTTGGAGGGCTACTGTTTTTTTTAATTTTTTTCCAACAGTATTATCTCAAAAGTACTGGATGAGAACAGTTGATATCTGGAGTTGAAGGGATGGCGTTAGCTCCTATTGTAGGCCTGGTTCCTTGTGATTCCAGTGAAAAATCAGTAACTGCACTGAAACAGCAGAAGCTTCCGCCAATTGATAATCATAAGTGAATCACCATGTACTGGGTAGGGAGGAGAACGAGGAAATCTATATGAATTGTCGCCTGGTCTTTCTTTCTCAGATAAACACTTGGATAGTTTATCAACATCAAATCGGAATTTTAGCGCCTTTGATGTAATATTAAACATAAAAAATCCCTTCCAGTTGTCTGCGTGTTATCAAAGTGTATCAAAATAGCCCCGACACCCGTATTACATTAGCCTCTTAAGTTGTATCATATTAGCCCCACAAATTTGAGGCTGTATATATCATGACACGATTAATATTATTGCATTATTTTAACGCAGAAAAGAATATTAATTCTTTCTTAATGATAACCTATTTTCAAAAATATCGTGTCATAAAAAATAACGAAGTAACATCAAAAGATTTATATCACGGTGGTAAAGTTTTTGACTGGAAAAATTAGGCATTTTAGTTTTGATTTTTTTCCTCCCAAATATTGTTACATTCTGAGTGTTTGCTATATGGTCATTATAATAGAATATATTTCCTATCATTTGTCATTTTCTTGTTAATTTTGGACATAAATAAATAACAACTCTTAAAGTGTAATACATTAACCCCAATTTTCTACTGTATAATATTAGCCCCGACTGATCTTTATAACATTGTCGAAAAACAATATGAACGCTAGAGATTTTTGTTTAATGAAAATCTCTTTTTAAAAATAGATCTTGTATTAAGATAAATTGAACACCCTGTTTTTTTAAAACTGCAAATGCTTCACTTTGTTTTCGCATCGGAAAGGAGGGAATCTTGTCGTGTCTTTTTTGCAGGTTCACATAGTCCGTATTGAATATTGCATAGCAATTACGAATAATACGTGAAAATATATGCTGTTAAGGCAACACTTGTTTTGAACATAAAACACTTTGTAAATAATATGTATAGTAAGATAAACTTTATTTAGGTGAGTAAACTTAGACCATTCACTTTGATTCTCTAAATTAAAACTTGACGTAACTGAGAACAGTGTCGTCATAAGAGTTATTATGATACATATATCCTTTATTTTTAAAATCTTAGGCCCCGAAACGCGCCTCGAATTAATTATTAATATCATAGCAATAGCTATTTATATTTAATATAATTTCATAATTATTTCCAAAGAACCGGAACGCCGTTCCGTCGCGTACCAACAGAAATCAAGCCTTTTATCTACAGGATATTCGGGGAAGAAATGTCGAATCTTCGAAAAATAGCTGTTAAGACAATTTTAAGCTTATTTTGTCTAATAAACTACACGGATATTCCAAATGGCTAAGCCGCAATAAACATTCAAAAGTTGGTTTGGATATATGTTTTCTAGGCAACCTTTTGCGTTGTAGAAGCATATAAACACTTCATTAATATCTAAATTGTTTATGATTAACAAAATAAATGAATACATTTGATCAGAAAGAAAAATTAACCTAGAAATAAAAAAGCACCCAATTTTCACAGTTCGACTGCTTTTTTATTTCTCGGTTATTTTTTTCTGAACTAATATATTAAATTATATTGTTAATAATAAACATGTTACATGTTTCAGGTCTGTTTACATGATTCTAGAATGCAAAGTTTTGCGTAGAAATCATATTTTCAAACCAACATTTGCGTGTTTATTGCAGATCAGCCATTCAAAATATATATGTAGTTTATTAGACAAAGTATGATTAAAATTGTTTAAACAGCTTTTTTCAAACTCTCGACGTTTCCTTCCCCGATACTCTGTATATCCATACCTCTTTAAAACCCAAAAAAATAATTTGCGTACTGCGAACTAATTAATTAAACTCATGGCAGTAGAACTGTTAACATAAGTACTGTCACGCATCTTTCGCAGGATAAGGAGTAAAATTTAAAGAAAAATTATAGTTCACATGAATTTTGACAAATTGCGTCTTACTTTCTATGATATTCAAATGGTAACATTATATTACAATATTCAATTGATTAACAATTTCGACTAAAGAGTTTTGTTTGATAATTCTCCAATTTCGTATTGTAATAAGATATCTTATGATACTCATGCCGTAAATAACTATTTGACAACTATTATGTTTAGTGTATGTGTCTAGCAGGTTTTGTATTATTCAGAGAAACTGGATCATACGAATCACGTTTACTACGTTATTCACACAGGAGCACATGAATCTCAAAAAAGTATTTAATAATATAATCCTTGCTGATGAATCAACGTTTTATTGATGATTTTAATTTTGAAAATTTTCATTAGTTTGGATGTTTTAATATAGGTATCACATTAATTACATGCCTATTAAAAACGATAGCATTATATGAAGCAAGAAACATTGTTTTTCGTTTGATCATTCAACTTCATCAATCACTCAAAATTACTTTAATTTTCTCTGCTTATCAGTTTTTAATCTCAGATCTTCGATGAAGACATGAATCAAATAACATCGTAGATATTTGAGTGTTTTAAAAATAATAACGTGAATAAATGCTTATATTTATTGAATTGGTTTTATAATAACCTGTAAAAACATGGGTTTTCTGTTGGTTTTGGGGATGTTGAAAACATTCAAATGGTAAAGGCAATGTTAAGCTGGTGACCTTTAAGATTGTTTATTTGATATTTTTCTTAGGGATAGTTTATAATGGTTAAACGTTTTCAAAGAATGCACATTAGATACCTCGAAAGGCCCGTTTCCGTTTAATAAACCGCTACGTTCTCCCTGTACAGATGGTCGTGCAAAATTCAAGGTTTTGATAGATTCGTAGAATGGCGGCCAACAAACCACCTTCGAACTCTGACGATACTGAAATGTAGTCTGTGTTGGGAAGGTCATATCACTTCACCACCAAGTCCGTTTCTATGTATTTTCATTGGGAAATGCTAGTGCATTGATATTTACTAAACTGTAAACAAACGCTAAATCTCTTTGAATTGTTATAACATCTGTTTTGCTTTCTTTTAGTAATCGTTTTACTCGTTTTACCAAATACGTGAGTTTGTTATATTTCTACACGCTACAATTATTTAATTTTACAAGTATTTATTTTCAAGCATTTAGGAATTCATGAAATTTCATTGAAACGTTCGCCAATCTAAAATCCTTTTAAATGTATATTAAATATATTAATGTTGTTTAATAATATGTATTAATAATGCGTAGATTTAGCACATAAAGCTCTGATTTGAATATTATACAATGAAATCATCAAGTTAACAGTTTTAGAAAGGAATGATAAATTGAATTGAAAATATTAACTTAAAGTTTATATACGTTTATTTAGAAATTTCTATACTTGTGTAAATATTGTCATGTGTGATTCTACTCATGTGATCTTTCAAAACACAAAATTGAATATTTCTCTATTTAAAAACCTTAACACTACCTTCATCCAATCCAGTGCAGTTTATAGCAAACAGCTAAGCAATATGTTTCCCTATTTTTTAATGGTAATGGTTAAACAAGAGGAACAAATAGTTTCTGACTCTCGGTGTTAACAGGAGACTTAAAAAAAAATAATACAGTTATTCGGTTGATCAAGATCCCTTTGATAGAAAAACAGAAACAATTGTTTGGGCGTAATGCACCTTGAAAAATATTTTTTTATAATCAATTTCTTTCCTATTTGATAAATATATCGACTTGCAAATTGTAGAGAAATTAAAAGAGAATATAAAAACCAAATAAAAGTTATGCTCATACTCACCGTAAAAATACGAATTAAGCATAATTAAATTGGCCACAGAATTTGTTTACAAGCAAGTGCATTTTAAGCGTATGTGGCAGGCAAAAGCGCGGCATTGGAGAACTGTTTTTTCAGTATGCCCATCCCACGCTCCACGCTATTCTGCTAGCGCGAATGAATTAAGCGCAAACAAATGAAGTCTACTAAGATGTTAATTTCTTATAAACAATTACATATATCTCGAGAACGAGATATAATAGCACCGAACGGATTCCGGAATTTTGCATCACATTTAAACGCCATTCAGATTAGTCAATACAAAAATTTGCAACAATTGCAAATTTATAAACAATTTCCAAATTTTGCAAATCTAAAGTGGGGAGAGTCTCCCGATGTCCCAGAACCAAAAACAGCGAATTAACAATTTTGCAACAATTTATAATTTTATAAACAAATTCGAAATATGCGTTAGAACGGCCGGGAAGGCTCCGCAAATTGGGCCTGAAATGAATATCTCAAAATAGCAGTTTGTCAGGAGTTACAAATCGATTACTACAAGTTAGAATAATTGTTGCTAAAATGATAAATATTTACTGGTCTATAGACAATCATTCTGGACGGAAAACCCCGCTTAGAAATATTTTTTTCGTCGTGTCGAAGCGCAGGCAAACTATCTCCTTCGGCAGGGAAATATGATATTTCCGTCTCGTACGTAAACGTACTAGCCCCCTCCCCCTGAGACAGCGTTCTTTCTGCCCCTTGGGATGTTGCACCAATCACAGGCAACTGTGGTTCTACCTGCTAGCGATTGGTCAACGCGTCCCTCCCCCTGCCCTCCCCCAGGCCGAGGGGTGTCCAAGTTTGTCGGCGCGGTGTGGAAGATAGAATTTTGAACGACATTTTTTCTGAGGGAGAGG
>BLKR01006437.1:0-15000 GCA_011170035.1 Teleogryllus occipitalis
AAACCGTTGCTGTTCCTTGACAACTAACGTGAAAAACAAATATTTAATGACGAGCGGCCACTTCCACGGAGCCTGCCGTATTGCATGGTGTGCCTGTTCCTATGTATCTAACGAAACCACAAACGTATCTCATATATGGCAGGAGGCTGCGTAGTTTTCTTTCGATTTCTGCGTGCTTTGGAAATTAGTAATACAGTCGTTCTTGCCCCTAAATTTCATTTGTGGAGTATTGTTTCTTTGTGGAGTGTGATCAATTTAACGAAGATGAATTTTTATGAAACAATAAATAAGTTGATAAACTGTTTTAATGGAAACGCTGATGGAGCAGTGGAAGAATGAGAGAAGAGGAAAGAAGAGAACCCCGCGAAAACCAGCAGCAAATCTGCTTTGTTCACCACACATTTCACATAGATCGATTGAGATTTGAACCGCGGACCCAACATTGGCAGGGAACAGACTGACCGCTGCATCACGTTCGCCACTAATCTAATGATAATGCGGATAATGATAATAAAATGAATGATGATCTAATCTGCGGGAGCGGGCGTGGCGGCCTTCGCGGCGAGGCCACCGCTGCGTGGTTTGGATGAGTTGTTTCGTGTTGCCGGGAGCGTCAACTACTACTAGTCCTGTGTCTAAGTATGGAGTATGTTATATCCCGAGAGGTGGTGGTGTTCCTCCCTCGCTGGAACGATCCGGCATCGACCTTCATGTTGGCTTGCAAAGTTTTGCACCCTCGACGCAAGCCTCTCAGCGGGGCATCACCCCATCCGGAATAAGCTCTAAGCTCCGGGTGTGTGGTAGGGCAGTGCTTAGAAGTGTGTGTACGTATATGTGTAGGGGAAGAAGAGGGGAAAGGATGATGAAAGGAAAAACGCGCGCGGTCCTTGGTCTCGTTGATAAGGTATTGGTCAGGCATTCGCCTGGCGTTGATCGCAGAAACAACGATCCGAGCATCCAGCCGCATCAATTCTCTTCCAATTAAAGGCTGAGTTCGACACAGCTATGTAACTGCTGTCTAAAATACTCCACCGCCGGGTTTCAAACCGTAAAACCTGGTTTGCCAGCAACGGCAGCTGACGCAACGGCAATGCTTCTGTTGAGCCGTCGCCGCCGGCCGCTCCGCGGAGGCGTGGGCGCGTGGGTGGACGCGTGGGTCGCCGCGTGAACGGGTGCGTGGGCGGGCGCAGGCAGCCGCCGCTGACAGTGGCGACAGACGACGGCGACGAAGCTGGGCCGGGCGACGCTGGACACGTTTAATTAATCTTCGTTTACGAGCGTCGCTTGAGCGGAGGCGCGCGCCGCCGCCGCCGCCGCCGCCGTCGCCGCTGCCGCCACCGCCCTCGCCGTCGCGTCTTTATCTTACCCCACCCCCACACGACCCCCTCCAACGTCCACCGCCCGCCAGACGCCCTCCTGCACCCGCCGATAACCGGAAATCGATGCACTGATTTCGCGGTCAGCACATTCACGCAATATTTACTTTCTCGCTACCGCTTACGCAGTAGAGAGAAAGCTATTTAATGCTACGCGAAAAAACGCCGAATTTTCGGCAGAGGAGCTCTTATTACAGAGCTCTGGTAGCGAAAAAGTCGATAAATTCAGTTGCTCAATTTAGAAAAAAAATCCTCCAACACGTGGTGAAGCCAGAATCCATGCTTTGTGGGTCCTTGATAACGAAAAATCGAATGACGGCAAAACTGTCACTTTCTGTGAACAACTCTAGCGGCTAAACCGTTCAGTCAATTTTCTCCAAAAATTAATATTCCCCAATTGATCTGGCTGTTGTCGCGTCCCCTTGAATGTAAAACCAATATTCTGATTTTGGGGGTACGTTACATTAAGCCCCTGGCACATTTTCGAAATTTTCATAAAAAGGACTCCATAGGTTTTTATAAAATTTTGTTTTGGATAGTGTGAAGGAATTTAAAGAGAATGGTGCAGGTCATACTTAAGTTGAAAACTGATTTTTCGAAAATTGCAAAAATTCAAAATTTTTTCGGCGTCATTTTTCAACTACAATTATGAAGATAGAGATTTCTTCCTTAATGAGATCTGTTCCTTAAAGATAGATTTTGAAATAAGCTCATGTACAATTTTTGATTAATGTGAGTACTTTTCACGTAATTTTGCGTCAAAATACGGGTGAGAAAGTACACGCTTTTTTATCGCCATTAGTTTTTTTCGCCCCTCGCATTATGGCCGGCGCCGTTCCTGAGGCACGTGATGGATGTCTGAGCAGTCGATTCCGTAAATTGCTCCAATTTCCGCTATCTTTATTGAATTTTATTACTGCCTACGTTCTTTATAACCAATAGAATACTTGTGTCATCCAAATAAGTTTTACAAGCATGCTTGACCCATCTTTATGTATTTGGACGCTGTTTGATCACTGACCAGTGCTCCAAATGTACGATGAAACATGTCATGGCTTTGATAATACATAATTGTTGTTGATCGTTCATTAAAACTCAACAAAGGCAAACAAAAGTATTAAGTGTTTATTCATTTCGTTATTTATTGAGTTATTTTTGCCTTATTTATAGATTTGTTTACTTACTTTTGATTTATCGACAAGCACAGTAAAACCAGTATGTGGCTAATGGAGAAGGGTATGCTTGTATTTCTATCTAATTCTTCTGTTATTTTATATTCTGAACGTTATTTCTATTTCTCGACAATATGTGATTTAATTTGTCTTCTTTAATGTCTTCTTTATATTATTGTGTAATGTCTTCTTTATATTATTGTGTGGGGTGACATTAATCAGTGATTTGACGTCTTCAAATGTAGTATGTAAACAACAGGTTGAAGTGAATCGAACACACGTGTGATACTGCAGAAGAATAATCAAGACGACTTTGATCTGAAGGAGAAACAGTAGATATCAACTTATCCAAAACTTCAACGTAACGAGTATCGAGTGCAACATACAGATTTTTGGGGGGCCCAAATTTGTTAACGAAACGGTTTTCTGCCTTATAAATCTAGATAATTACAGATTCAAATCCACTCAATAAATTTAACGTAAAAGTACAAACGTAAGTTTGAAAATATGCAACGTCTTTTCAATTTTAATTTTTTTTAAATGCATTTTCATACGTTCATATAACAAACATAAATTTTTATTATCGGGCTTCTTATTATGGAAGTTTGTATGGAGATGTATTAAGGGTGGTTGTATGGAAAGTGAAGGAGACCCAAAATCAATATAGTTATGAATACTATTTATCAACGTTGAAATGGCCGAGTTTCTGTTGTATCTGTAAATTAGTAGAACGCATGGAATTGTTGCCTTGTACATTAGCTGTAAAGTCAAATCTGCCAATGGCGTACATTCTACTCCTCTAAAGCTAGCGACACACGGGCGTCAAATGACGGACGTTAAACTGCGTCCGTCGTAGCGCAGCAGGGCTCTAAATTGGCCGTGGGTCCGTGGCGCACTAGCGCTCTGCAGTGACGTCCATCGCGTAGCAGCCAACGGACATTTGCTGCTAGAATGCGTACGTTGTTCCTGACTAACGTTGTAGCTTCTTGGACGTCCTTAGCGTGCTGAACACATGGAGTACCAGTGACGTACGTTATACGTACATTGAATCGCATACATTGAACAAGTGACATACGGTTTTCTATTTATAAAATTCACATTGAAAGATTAATTAATGATTTGCAGAAGGAAGAATTTCTTCGGGTGGTATAGCACACCTCACATTGATGTCTTGACGTGTAATGTGATCATTTAATACCAAGAACAATTTTCTGAACGACGGTTCAGACATTTGCAAATAATTAAAAATGTCACACCGGTGTTGCATAAAATCTGAAAGTGTCATCTCAAAGTTACCTTCAAACGCCGCTCGCTTGTAATGTGGTGAAATCACCATCTTCCTTTCCTTTAAGTTTCATTCCAATGTAACACAATCGCTAACTTCGTGGTATCCATGTTTGCTAGCACAAGATCATAGGACATATATCCTTTGCGCGGCGGTCTTCGTGTAGGTGTGGCCTGTCAACCAACAGACGTCAAATTGACGGACGTCAACAACGTTCGTTTGGAACGCTCGTGTGTTGCTAGCTTATTTCTGTTAAAAAATATTTAAGTCCTTAATTTGTTTGAATTTGATTTTCTGCCTCGGCATCTCAGATCTTCTTGCATACTAATTATTTCTTCATCAATTACCGTCCAGTGAGAAAGAAGTGAACAATGGCGGAGTACGGACAGCTTGCAGGGAATGAAAAGCGAAACTGATATTAAGGAATAATTTGAAATACAATCAGGGGGAAGGATGTCTTATAAAAAGCAATTCTCTACAACAGGCATATCAAATTTTGCGTCATGAGCGTGCCAGACGACCATATGACGGGAGACAACCCGAAGGATACCAAAGGTCAGCCATTGTCCGTCATTGAGACTTAGTTGACAGATTTTCTCTATGAGGAATAATGATGCAGTACACAGCCCTGTGCATTAGAGTTCATCAAATAGTTCCCCAGTAATAGCTATGGACATATTTTCTCTTTGCTAGTTTACAATAATTTTTCATAATATTTAATACAAGTTATTATTGCATCGGATAATATTTTGTGTGTGTAAGACTTTTGCATGATACATATTCCTCGAAAAAAGAAGTCAGGCAAGACTATTATTGACATGACATAATATTGATACCGTTACAATTTATCAGGAAAAGTAAGAACTATATTGAAGCACCATTTCACGATGGGTGCATGTAGCAAGGAGAAATATTGTACTAAACATAGTATAAAAATCTTAAAAATTGTCATTTAAGTTTAAATTACGAGAGGTGGTCAATGGCAGAAGGTGTTATGCCGGTCCCTCTATTCCAGTCCCCGGCACACCTTGTCTCGTCCATATGAATTAAGTTTCGGACAGTTGATGGGAAAATAAACACTTCGTTTTAAATAAAATGTGCCTAAAACCGTAAAGTATTTTAGATTTACATGTCCTAGTGTAGCGGGATCAGTAAGATAGGCCAGTGTCGAAGGCGAGGTAACGTGGTGCATACTGAGGAGCCACTGGACCTTGATACGCTTCTGCTCGTGTATGCCATGTTATCCCTATTATTATACATGTTTTATGACTTTTATGAACCATTCGAAATAATTTATCCCTGTACTGTTACATTTCCTCCAAATTGTTATATGAGTAATTTCTAAATTTTTTATTTGACAAGATTAGAACGAAAAAGTTTCGATAAGCCCCACATCCGCATCCCCCGTTTCATTTTGAAATCCGGATTTGTATAAATTCCAACTCTGTATTGTCGAAACGTGTCATGCAAGAATTGTCAGCCGCAGACAGGTCAAATGGGGGAATGTGCTTGGGCGGGGCGGCGGAATGCGCTGCCCCTGGTCTGGCAGGGGCGGTGGGGCGCCGATCCCTGGCGCCCAACATGCAACTCATCGCCCATTGTGCGGGGCGCCTGCCATCTCCCGCCTGCACCCACGCCCATGCTCACGGCCATGCCTCCGCCCACGTCCACGCCTACAGACACACTCATGGCCTTCACCTCGCCTACGCCCACCCCCACGGCTATGCCCACGTCTTGGCACTCGCCTCCACCCACACCTATGCCCATCCTGCGTCCATCCCCACGCGTATGGCCATGCCTGCACCCACCCCACGACTACACCGCAGGTTTGGCACACGCTTCCACCTCTGCCCACGCCCACAACTTCACCCACGCCCGTGCTCACGGCTATGCCTCCGCCCACGTCCACACCTTCTCAAGCCCTACACCTCGCCTACGCCTACGCTACGCCCACGGCTACGCCCACCCCCACAGTGAAGGCGTATATCAAGCCCGCGCCTTGGCACACGCCTTCCCCCACGCCCACAACACCCATGCTCACGCCTCGCCCAAACCTACACACACACACACCTACGTCCATCCGCACGTGTATGACCACCCTTGCACCCACCCCGTGACTACGCCCAAGCTTTGTCCCACGCCTCCGCCCACGCTTACACGCCCATGCCCATGCTTACGCCTACCCTTACGACCACACCTACGCCCGCCTAGCCTTACCCCCAAGCCTCCGCTCACAGTCATGCTCGCGCGTATGCCCACCTCCGCAGTGCCACCCACGCCCATGCCCGGCGGCTGCTTGCGGCGGAAGGGGCGAGCCGCCAGGCGAGTGCGCACACTTGCGGAGGAAGCAAACCGCGCTTCGGTTCACTCAATGAGAACGTCGAGACTCGTCTTTGACTTGGACTGCCAGGGGCCAACCCAGATGGCTGCGACGATTAGTCATTTCTGGTACGTGTTTTACCAATCAAGAGAGATTAATATTGTGATCCCTTTTTGTTCTAAGAGAATTAAACGTTTTTGTCTTTGTAAAACGAATTAAAAATAATGATTGTGAAGTGATTCCTTTTGAATCAGCATCAATAATAGTATATCTCAAATACATTTTTCCAGGCATATGTTAGGTCCTTCCAGAGTCCATTAATTACTCAAATGTGCTGAAACTGCAAATAATTACGCCTCTGTAACAGGCGCGAGCACTTTTGCGCTCTCAGGCGGTCGTATTTCTACCCTTGCTCCATCCGACACGGTCAATTGAACTCACAGCGGTGGCGGGCGAGGAAGGTAGTTTGAGTGCGGAGACGTTGTTGGCAGCTCAATAAGTCAATGGGAAGGGCACGAACAAGCAAGTTTATTCCAAACATATTGAATTGTTGCGTAGAATAGCTACGTTTAAGAATGGCATAATATTATCCATAGAGAAAAAAATACTCTTTTGAAAGCACATAAAAATCAAACAAGTCGCAGTTAAGAAGACATTTCAAAATGTGATTAGCAATCATTTCTGTTATTTGATTATACTCTCCCCAATGAACAAAGGTTTTGTTTGCAAACGCGCGTAAACCCACAACTAAATATGACTATTGTAATTTTAACCGAATATGTGACTCTCAAAATGTTGGGATTTAATGTAAATATTTTATTTAGTTTTAGTGAATTTCTAGTTACTTTGCATTTGAAACAGTATTAGGTTGTGGTTTTGTTTCCATAAATTTCTTCCGTATTCTTAAAGCACTGTTGAGGTATTTAATCTACAGACGAATCGCCTGATATCATGACACTTTTTACACGGTACACTTTTCGTGCAGATTCTCTTACAGATACTGTACAGAAACTTCAAGATCACAAACTAGAAGCCAAAAGTCTGTCCGTTTTCTGTAAGAGTCATCACAAGGCACCGCCAGGGTCTCTGCCGTCACATAAATGAATTGCCGAATTCCGCCGTCCCAGGACCTTTGCGACTTTGTGTACGTGCGTTCTGAGCTACTTCATCTATAGTTTTTAAGTATTAAAGAAACATGAAGGGAAAGAAGGCAGTCATATTTGTCGCTAAAAGGATGGCTCTGAAAGCTTTAGCGAGTGCACAGAAAAAACGCTCCGAATAGAAGTCTCAGCTGTAGAAGTGAGATTTCGTAACCTCACATTTGCAAAATACACTCACCAGAAAAGCCGAAAACTCGAATCCGCCACGCCACTACGCAGAATCTCACCCACATACTATAGCCACTATACTGAATAAGATTGACGATTTCCACTGTAAACAAATCCGTTAGTAAACGATTCAGGTGCCTAGTGGCGTCTGTACTTTTCAATTGTATTTCAATAGTCAATCTGTACGTTTTCTGTATGAAAAAATTGAACATGCTCGAAAGTTTTCATACAGAAAAGTGCACACTGTCCTGCACGCTTTCTGTACGTTCTGCACGAAAATTTTCCATAAAATCTGCACAAAAACTGTACCGTGAAAAGACGGTTTAGACACTTTTTGTTTAGCATATTTGACCTGCTTCAGCGTAAAAAGATACGAATGCCAGTAGCTTGCAGCAGCGAAAAAGGTTTTCCAAAAAGTAGCACGCACACTGCTCAAGAACCCCAAATAAAATATTCTTAACTCTGCAATAATTTAATATTTTAACGAAAATATCTTATCTATAAATTTTAGAATAATACTATGTAATTTTCTTGAGTTTCGGTCAGCGAAAAACCTCATTTAAATTGCCAACCTTTCGACTTTGATTAAGGCTTCATCACGGCTATAACAAAGAGGTTTTTCTTATTCACATGTACACTAAATTGATCACTCATCTAATACTAGCCTATAACACAATTTGAAATAATATGTATAAATATTTTGTATAATTACGTTTGTGTTTTTTCATCACTCATATTTCGGATCTCTCGGAATTATCTATAATTTTCATGACTCTTCCTTCCCACATGTTCCTTTGCACTTCCTGACTTTCATTTGCACACATATTTCATAAACCATGCTGCATTGACACTGCTCTCGCCTCATCCGTACGAGTCCTCTCCTTAGCCTCTCCCACTGTCTAGGCTGCCGGCTACGTCATACCACTTCCTTTTTCTTTAGAAAATATTGTTTTGTTTTTGACGACTTTTTTAATGTTGCAAGGCGCAATATTTGTTACCCGTGTCATCTGGTTTAACGTTACCAGATGCAAAAGGTCTGCCATCCACATCTACAACAGAATGTCGCACACGTCACATCTACGTCAGATTCATTGAAGGGCGTAGATTGTTTATCATCTACGTCCGTATAGCAAGATTGAAAAAGCTGTAAAAATCATAAAATCCTGTCAGAACTGTCAGAATCTCTATCGATAGCATCTCAATAAAGTTACGATGATCTTACACAGTACAGGTGAAAGAGATGTGGAAATATAATTAATTGAAATGTCTTTTCAGAGAACCGTTGCTACATACAAAATTGTTTCTTGTGCTTTTGAACCACTAAACGAATCCTTCAATCATGAAACGTTCCTTCTAAACTCGTATTTGTTTTGGCAGCGACTAGCGTTTTTATACCGAAAGGAAATCGCATTTACGGTACACACTTAATTCGAAAAAATGTTTCTTGAACATTTGCATAATTTCAGAGCATTTTTATACACGTGCTAAGTAGAGAAATGAAAGTTAGCGTTATTATTAAATGATCAAACCATTAAAAGTATTCTGGTAAGGTGAAAAAAGTATAAAAACTAATTATTTTTAGTTAAAACCTTAATTCGTTCAATATTCAAATTACTCTAGGTTATAACATTATTCTACAATTTCGTTTTTCATTATTTATCTTTTCTAATAAACATAAAAGAAAAACTACGAAAATTAATAAAACAAACCTTTATTTTAAGAAAAGAAATACGATATTAGCAAATTACTGGTTTATTTATATTGATCTGTCGGGTGCAAGTTGTAAGATAAAAAGTTGACATTTTTGGGAAATTTTAGAGAATTTAAAGTTACAATTTTTATTTAGCACTTTTTATGATCTGCATCAGAACAATAGATCTTAAAACTTATATAAGAAGCAAACAAACACTTCTTTTCATTTTCACGAAGCAGCATTTCCAGGAATGCGTAATTACAGGTATATCTTCCTTGATTCAAAACTAAGAAATCATGAAGATATTTGTATAAAAATGTTCGTTGATAGTAATTGTATGAAAGCCCTTAAGAAAATTGGAGAATGATCATAAGTGAAAAACAGAGAACAACTTAAACATCTTTTGTTTCTTGCGTCAATTTCGATTTACGTACTACCTACGTAATTTCTCATTGTTTACATATCGCCTCAATGCAGATATATCTATGGAGGTGAGGTAAGCATGCCCCTAACTCTTTTTTTTGTAATTTCTCAATTTCTTCAAAACAATTACAAAACGTTTATCGTAGCATATTCCTAGAGAATATTCGCAACATATTGCGAAACTCTTTTTTAAGTTTAATGATAGATTTGAAAAAAAAAATCATTTCAAAAAACTTAGCAAAGTCCGAACTGAAATATCTTACTCCCATGAAATACATTCTGGATCGACCCTGATTGAATGATGTTCCCGGACAACCCAACTGCTATGGTCATTAAATTTTTGGTCTGTAGATGGCGGTGTTCCTCTCCCACTGGATGATGAGATCCGGTGCCAATCTACACGTCGGCTAGCTGTATTTTCCCACTTCAGGTATCTCTTGTCAGCGGGGCTCCGTCTTAGCCTGGACAAGCTCTAAGCTCGAGACTTGTGTGATGGTGTAGTGCATGAGTGTCTGTAAGGGGAGAGGATAAGACAAGGGAGAGGATGGAGCGGTAGCGCCATTCATTACGTTACCGCATTCGCCTGGTATTTATCAGAGAAACCACTGAAAAATACCGATCAGAGCAAACAGCTACTGCAATTCTCACCCAGACAGCGGCTGAAGTAGAGCTATCTGGCTAGTATGGAACATGCCGCCACCGTCAGGATTACAACCTTGGAGTCGCTATAGAGACGGCACCAATGCTAACTCTGAGCTAAGCTGGTGATAAGCTATGGCACAGAAAATACATATTAAACTATGAAATACAATGGCAAATATAAGAAGGAAATATAATGTATTTTGAGAGTGTTTTTCATTGGCATTAGCATGCGAACTACCGAAATGCGCGTAAATTATTTCATATGGACTACAACGGCCAATGGGTTGCAAGGGCCCTGCAAAGAGAGCAAACGAAAAGCAAGAAGCAACTTTCTCTACTCTTTACTTAAGCGCTTCCTCTAAACAGGTCTTATTAACACCAACCTCCAGGTATTTCCAATTATCTGTAACGAGAAACTGTTGAAGAATAATGAGTTGTGAACATAAATGTGTTCCCTTCGGATGGTACAAACGAATTGTCTTGTTACTTTACAAACTGTTAATTTATACGGAATTATGATGCATGTTGTTGACAGCTCGCCCAATTGATGTGAATTATATGGTACTAGGAATAAACAGAATCATGATTTAGCTGCATGATTGATGCCGTCGAAAGATGAACTATTGTTTCTCATTACTAAAATATATCTGACATATAAGGGGAAATATAATATATATTTACTGAAACCTGATTGGTAGAATTACTCCGTCGTGGCGCGTGGTTAAATCTGGGTTACGTAAGAATATTTGCTCTCAATTAATTAAATCAGTTTTTACAATAACTACTTATTTGCAAACAAGAGCTATATATTTATGCACATGCACCACACTTGCACACCTGTCGGGAGCTTAGACCTTGTGCCACGCTGATGGGAGATTTGGGGTAAATTCCTGCAAGCCGACGTAGGTCGGCACCGGATCTCGCCAGCCAACGGAGGAAGATTACCGCCACCTCCCGCGATAAAACATTCATTACACTTATGGGGATAATGACATAAGCCACTGGCGCGCTCGGAAACACGTATCAATAAAAGTAAATAAATAAATCTGGTTCCTAGATACAGTAAATTACTTATTTTAACACGTGTAGTCAGAATCTACGTTTTCTGGGTCTTTGGTGCCGAAAAATTGGTTGGCAGCAAAACGACTGTCTGCCCTGTCTCTGGTCAAGTCTAGCCCCCAATCCGTTCAGACGATTTTCTCCGACATTGATATTCCCCGATTGATCTAAATGAACCGGAGATCCTCTAAAGTTTAAAACCGATATTTTGATGTTCCTTGCATTAAGCCTCAACCTTCAAAAAGTTCTCAATTATTGCTCTAATTTGTTTGAATAAATATTTTCCTGGGATAACGCAAACGACGCTTAAATTAGCGCAGGTCGTATTTTCGTTACAATCTCTGAATTTTCGACAATTACAAAAGTTCAAAATCTTTTCGGCGTCAAATAAAATATTGCCAAAAGAGATTTTTTGTTAAAGAAGTACGTTTTGCTAAGACATCTTTAAATAAGGATATGTTCAATTTGTCGAACATACGAGAATCTTTGCGTAATTTTGCGTGAAATAAAGGCAATTTTCAAACAATTATTTTCTCAAAAACGGCTCCAAATTTTTTCTTTAGTGTTTTCCTCGGACAGAGCGAGAGATGCAGATCTCATTTTCTACGAACTCTCAGTATTTTCGTAAATTGCAAAAGTAAATGTTCAATTTTTTCAAAATCATTTGAAAGAGTGTGTGCGGTTGTGAGTGTTGCATAAATAACATGAATGGCGTGCTGATTTTAGCGAATAGTGGTCGAATCCCAGCGCACAGAACACTTTTTTTGCTGATTGGAAACACCTTTGGTAGTTCATGTAATATTTTAATTTTGCGTAACCTTTAGTCGTAATGCGAGAATGTGTGTGCTATTCAGCTCCACCAGTTTAGAGTTGTAGCTATTAAGCGACACCTATGATAACTATTTTGGATTTTTCTGAAATATTTTAATGCAAGTCTTTGAAAGACTATAAAACTAGTGAGTGATGATATCGATAATGATAGAGAGGGAAATGATGGAGAAATTGTGGTGTGGTAGGCAGGGAAAAGGGAGAACCCTGAGGAAATCTTGCTTTGTTCACCATAATTTCTATGTGGTGCGTTTGGGGTGCTTACTCGGGCCCAAGCGGTGCCAGGCTTACGCGCTACTCTCGGGCTCTCCAGACAGCTCTAGAGTTGGAGTGGGCAGAGTGAAGCAAGCATCACGTAAAGATAGCGCCACACAGCAGATGAGACGAATAAAAATCAAAAAAGCTACGGGAGGCAATGAGGATCTTGTTCTGTCGTGTGAGACTTCTTAAAATGGATAGAAACATTCAAATTTAGGGCGTGTCAACTGAATGTCCATTTTTATGACGACGCATTAACTTTCCACTCCTGACCAAGTTTAAGGACAACGCGCAAGGCATGGAAGAATATTTGTTACCACAGTTCGTCTTGCGTAGTAAAGATCAATCTAAATCCTGAATCATTACTATACGCGAAACATTAGGTATCGAATATTTCGATACATCGTGGTTTTACTTGCCAAGAGACACGTAAATAATAGGGATATTGGAGTTTTGACAATTATTTCTGTTTACGTAACGTTTTACTGCCTCACGCTTTATATCTCACTTGTTCAGTTATAAATTTACCTAATTATTTTCAGCAAAACGACATGTTAACTATTTATAATCATGCAAAATGTCCGGAAGCAAACAAATCTGCTTAGAGTGGAGAATCAGTGTTTCATGTTGACAGTATTTTCAAGTATCCACTTTCGCTTCTGTTGTTTCTTGTTTGGAACGTGACAGGATGAGGTCGCGTACCCCAGTGGATGAATGGAAATTGAAACTAATATCGTCGCCTCCTTACCGCCTGACGAACTTGCTAGACGTGATCTGGGCTGTCCGAGCGACGCCGCGTCGAATGCTGAAGTGCTGAAGTTTCGACCGACATGTCGCGGTCCTCTTCAGGGCTACACGGCCCAGATTATGACTCTGGCCGCGGAATCCTACGATATCATTGAACTTGCTAGACATTTTTCTGCTACCAGTAAGCGTCGTCCAAATAATCATGTCTGCGGATAGGGGGAAAAAGTGTCGCCGAGACTCTGAAGGGTGACGCCGCAGGTTTAGGGAGTTGAAATTTATCGGAAAAGATGATATTTTGTTGCCATCTATGGAATGTTCTATGAATTATCAGCATTGTAGCTTTTATGAGAGTGTGGAACGTCATGTTTGCACCATTTTCCAACACCTGAATTGTTGTTATTTCTTTTAGACACGTGTTGTTATCACGTTTGAGATCCCAGAGAATGTCTGTCCGGATAGAGACTTTAGGTGTTAAATAGGATTTTTTTAAATGTCCTAAATATTCTATATACCTCCCGTAAACCTAATATATTTTCTAATTTTACGGTGTTGACACTCGCATTGCTTCAAGCGGCACGACGAATGTGAACGTGATGCCGTTCATCCATAATTTCGACGGCACTACTTTTATTAAAAATCGTTTTTGCATGAAAATTTGAAAGGTGGTACAACGCGAGGTCTTCTAGCCCGAATATACATGTTTCCTAAATTTCTTAAAAAAATCAATCAATACAATCAATACGATCAAAAATACTCTAAAAATGTAACACAGTGAAAATGGGTTAATGTTATTCAATCGCACTGAAAATTTGCATCCTCCATTTATGTTAAATCAAAATAAATACGTGTACTGCAGGGAGGGAGATCTAAAGCATGCTTCAGGAAAGAACGGAATCGTAGGGCATACGACAGATCCACTATGAGACGCGTAACGATTAGTGCTTTTCAACTTTACCATTCTACGGGCGTTTATTTTGCTGTGCTGTATGAAGTGCCTTAAGGCCGGTATACACGGTACAGTTTTCGTGCAGATTCTCATAGTTTCTGTACAGAAAATTTAAGATTCCAAACTAGAAGTATAAAAGCCAAAAGCCGCACCTACACGGTCTGTAGGTTTTTTGTGGCTTTCTGCACGTATTCTCTATAAATCGCTAAAAGTAGCCGCTAGGGGGTCCGCCAGGTAACAACTGAATTGCACCGTCCAAGTACTTTTGCGGTATTTCTGTGCGTGCGTTATGCTATGTGATCCTTAATAAGTATTAATTGACCATGAGAATCATAGAGAAGACAAATAGGAAGGTAGGAATAAGGAAGGAGGTAGTTTATCACCCTATCACGTCGTACAAAAGCGCCTTGACAAACCTAACCACAAAATCGAAATGGCTGATTATCGTCGCGTCGGGTAAACAAATCCTTCAATGAACGATTCTGCCGCTAAGGCGCTTGAGTCAAACTGTAAGCTCTCTACATGAACAATTACGAACATGCTCAAAAGTTTTCATGCAGAAATCGTGCAAATCTGCACGGCAACTGTACCTTGTATACCTTGTACACCTTTAGAAGATTTCCCAAAACTGAAAAAAATAATTGTTATGCAGAAAGAAAATCTCTAGTGTTAGTATTGGGGTTGAAGTAACGCCGAAAGTGTGTGGCGAAGAGCGGAAGGCGCCGGGTCTGCGGCGCAGTGGCCACGTGGGGGTCAGATCCGGAGCGCAGCGGCCGAGGG
The DNA here is from genome assembly GCA_011170035.1 of Teleogryllus occipitalis. Taxonomy (NCBI): domain Eukaryota; kingdom Metazoa; phylum Arthropoda; class Insecta; order Orthoptera; family Gryllidae; genus Teleogryllus; species Teleogryllus occipitalis. The sequence continues at coordinate 14,858 of BLKR01006437.1, forward strand.
CGCGGGGCCGGCGGCGCCAGTTCAATCACGCTCGTCAATCGGCCTCCAGTCGCTCATGACGCGCGTCGCCTCGCCTCGCGCCGCGTCGCATCCCTCACTGTCGTGCTGCCGCCGCCGCCGCCGCCGCCGCCGCCGTCGTCGTC
>BLKR01006437.1:20000-57257 GCA_011170035.1 Teleogryllus occipitalis
TACGAACGGAAACGTGTTTGAGTCATGTGACATTTTTTCTGCATTGTTTGCTTCTTGCGACGTCCAAGCGTGCCCGCCTGCGGAGTAACGCAGGTAGCCACTCATCGAGGTACTCACAGCCATTAGCTCGTGCATCACAGACGAATGTTTTGGTCTGGGTTCTGAGAAGTAGATCTACAAGGGACGTCGAGCGAGTCGGCCTATGAATCAGGAGGTCGGGGGATTGCATGAAGGCCTCCTGTTGTTTCTTCAATTCAGATAAAAACTGAATGATCATAGACCTAGATTATGCCATTTGTTCTACCATAATGTTGTTTTTTAGCCCACTATTGTTCCTTTTCCAGCGACAGATATTTTTATGTGCTACATTTTATTTAGTCCATTTCAGCATGTTGGTTTAAACTACTAACATAGCAACGTTCAAGGAAGTAGTAATTATTTAATCAGAGCAGGTGCGATAGCGAATGGTTGCGAGTTCGCAACTAAAGCATCGTTCAACGGAAGGGCCTGGGTTCGAGTCCCGACAGCGAGGATTCGTTCGACACAGACTGAATGAGAGGCCAATGGCTGTCAACAGTTGTTTGCGCAGTTTACTGAGATTAATTCCTAGCGAATGCGTGAGCAGTAACTTAAACAACGGGCTACGGTCCGTGCACGATTCTCCCTTCCGCATCCTGACTTCGCTCCTATTTTTTCGGGCTGGGTATTGGGCTGATTCCCCTGGTTGTGTTCAGACGGCCAAGTTCCATATCAATCCGTTACACGGTGAACACGCAGTACGTGAAATAATTGATATAGCCTATTTTGTCCTTGCAACATCTATTACGTCTGGCGTCCGAGAAGGATGTGTTATGGGAATGCGATTACAAACACGCAGATAAACATAAAGATTACTTGAAAATTTATTACTTTCAAGTTTCTATCAAGTGTTTCACAACATTGTGAACAATTCAAGTTGTTATCTGATAGAAATGTTTATGGGTTAATAATAAGAATATGAATGAAATTTGAATTCTGTGATTAAGTCAGCATGTCTATTAAATAAAATACATATAATTAAATTGAACGTAATGCCTTGAAAATATTTAAAAAACAATATTTTTTAATTAATTAGAATGAAGTAAAGGGAATATTTACACTTGTAAAATTCAGAATGAATACAAACTTAGAAGAATAGTATCACACGTGTAGTAATAATGCCAGTTCTGTAATTTAGTTATGGATTGCATAAACTTTATATAATCCCAATGAATAAGAACAGATTTAATAATCATGCATTTTTTTTGAATCAAACATATGAAATTATATTAAAATAAAACCTCCTTTTACAACTTAATATGCAACTTCCCGGCGTGAATTTAGAACGACCAGACAGCGATCAGCAAAACCGATCCTGGCCACAAATAAACTGCGACTGGAAGACTTTCTTTTCAGAGAGTGGTAGGTGTTTTACGTGAACGCCGGAGCCAGCAAGGCCTTCTAGAAGTAATTTTTCCAATGATATCTAAATGGCTTGTCAGGGAGAGTACAATTGTTTGTCATTGCAGGAGTTGTCACAGAATCTTGTAATGATTCTCAATTAATGCAGATAATAAGTGGCGCTATCGTTCCGCATTCGTATGTATCATTGATCTACAAAATCTCCGAGAGGCGACGATACGGCAATACCGAAAAAATATCGGGTCGTATCAGCTAGAAGTGAAGTATGGCAGCCGGCGCGGTGTCGTCGGACCTCTGGGGGAGACTTTATCGCACAGCTTTTAGTCTCTTTCCATCACACGCCGGCAAATATTTGTCGCCCAAATAAAAGCGAGACTGTTGTCGGCTTGGCAATTGATTTGATATCATCAGTATGGTAAATATACAGAATAAAGTGTGATGCATATAGAATATAATGGCTAATCATGTTTCCTTGGATGGTTGGTATAGGCTTCTCCGCGGTCCACCAGAGACGAATACTCTCGGGAAAGAACCTCTGGGACGGGCTCTGAAACCATTCTTCAGCGACACCCCGGACCTCATCATTGTCTACGAATTGTCGCTCTTTCGGAGCTTTCTTGAGTGGATCAAAGATGTGGTAGTTGTAAGTTGGGAGGTCAAGATTGCAAGGGAGATTTCCGAAGAGGATCCATCCAACAAATCTTTGTAGACCACATCTTCTCTATAGCCCTGACGACCCTAAACTCTCACATTGCTTCTATTAAGACTTTGATCTCGCCAAGAAAACTCTTAATAGGTGGCAATTAACAGACAACAATGGAGTCCTTGTTACCGTTTAACAATGTTCCACAGTTGATCTAGAAATTTCGCCCCCCCCCCACCGTGGCATTCACCACATGGATCGCTGAGTTGCCTCTACCAAATTTCAAGATAAGAGTGTTTAGAGGTATGTTCCCTATGTATCGCTCTTCCTGTATACCTACCACACCGATAGCATTAAACATCTTTTAAAGCAGCAGCAGCAGGCCCACTTTCATTTGGACGACCCACTGCGTAATAGCCCTGCCAGCCAGAAAGCCGCTCTGAGAAGTGTCGCAGTCTGTGGGGAAGCCGCGCCGCCCCCGGGGCGCGTGGGCGTGTCCAGAGCGTTCGCTTATCTGCTCCGCATCTCCCCAGCGACCCCCGACCGCGAAGGGGTGGGAGGGGGAGGCGCTTGCGGCGACCTCGGGCCCGCTGCTCATACGCCCCCGCCCGATAACGAATGTGGGTATTCGCAAGAATTCGTAAGTTAGTATTCAGCTATTCCCATCCCGCTTTATCTGGCACCGTCCCCATGGCAACCTCGCGGCGGCCGCTCCGCCCCCCGCCCTCCCCGCCTCCCCCTCCGCCGCTGAGCTCCTGCCGCCCAGCCGCCTCCGAGGGGGATTTCGAATCGCTCAGCTGCGAACTTCCGCCCCCCCCCCCTGAGGCGAAGCAACTACATCTCTTGCGACGAGGACGCGCATTATCAAGATCTCAGCTTTGCTATTGTCCATTAAAAATGCACGAAGGAAGTGGAGCCAAAGACGGATCGTACTTTAACTACAAGAATCGTTTATCGATTGGGGGAAAGCATGAAGCGGAATAAAGCATTTCCAACAGTGCTCCAATTCCTATTGAAAAATTATCGTTGCATTTCCAAGGTAATTTACTGGTGCTGTTCTACCGAGCAAATTGATTTTATAAATGTACTATCTAATGCATGCGCACTTTTTTGTAAGCAGTGCTATTGCTATTGCTGCACTTTAAACCTTTCTACATTCTTATATGAATAGCCTTATCGCTCTCCCGTCTTTCCTTATTTCATTTTTCATAAATTACCTTGATATTTTTCCCGGTAGTAAGACTTCGTTGATATCTCGAGAGGTATTGGAATGAGAACCACTTTTGAGGCGTATACAGAAATGTGGAGTAACAGATCAAAATGTACGAATTCCACTGAGCTGTGAGCTTAGTGCAAGAAGATATTTGCTCAAATAGTTCATTTTTACTTCACTAGGAATATTTCACGCCCGCGAGCACCACTAAGTGGAAGTAAACATTAATCTACCGAGTTAACACATTCTTGCATTAAGTTTTTAAGGAGTTAATGCATTTTAATATGATGCTCCACAAATGATATCGCCCTGGAAAGAGCTATTTGAATCAATTTATTTCCTCTGTCACCAAAACTCAGCCAACCATCCGCATATCCTGATGGTTCGTTGAAATTGCGTTCCCGAGCGACCATGCTTTGAAACAAAAATAAATTATAATCTCGAGAAATATTTGGTACTACTACTATATTTATAGGAAAAACAATGGAGTTTTGTATAAATGGCTAGAAGACTCGTACTCGTGCCCAGATGCGGCGAACTTGACTATAACTCCTAACCAAATCTGTTCGAGTACATATATTAATGTTATTCGAAAATCCATTCAAGATGCCAAGATCTATTGCTGAGAAGCAAAAGCATCGTCCAATGTAATGCGGAGTTGAAGCAAGCTAGTTCATGTCCGGGTAAGGCAGGTGATTGTGCTGTGTGATGCGTCAAAGTTAACGGTGAACGATCACGTATCCCACCTTATCTTCTAATTTAACCAATCAATCCAATTCATCTGTGCATAATTCCCTAGAAACCCAAATATCCGAGCCCTTGGTCACTCGGTCGATTCTGTGCCCCCGGGAATATGGCCCTAATGGTAATTTATTGCGTACTAATCCAAGCACGTGGCGCGGATGAGCGCTGACGGTTGGAGTCCGCCTACGGCAATGCCACATCACGGAATCACTCATCGATTGTATTCAGCCTGCCAATATTTCATGCAACAGTAAAGCCAATTAGATTTTACTACATTACAAGCGAGTCAAAATTTCGTTAATATAGTGGATCGAATTATCATAACAGCTAGGTCTGTGTGAACCAAGTGCAAATACAATAATAATGGTGCTGATGGTGTCTGTAATGGTGATTGCGACATATTTTTAAATTGTTGTAATTGCTATTAAATGCTGTTATTATTGAGGAGGAGAAGAAAATAATATGGAAAGAGTACAGATGTTTCTAATTTTATTGTCTCAAAAATTATCATGATAATGTTCTTGGCAATTGTAAAGGATTTACGCGCGTTTTAAGAAAGTAAAGAGCATAGTTGGGCGTGTAGTTCGTTGTTTCAAGTTAGCTTACATCATTCATTTCTGCTCGCTTACATGTTTCATTTTCACGGTGCTACAAGCACGGGAAATTCTCGCAAACGTAGCCGCTGCAACGAGGAGGCGAATCGGACAGTTCCGGCTCTGCCGCCAGGGAGCCTGCTACATGTTGCACCGCGTTGCGCTGCAGCCAGTGGCCGGTCGCGCTGGCGAGGGGAAATGTTTGGGCGGCAAAGCCCCGTCGCCTGGGGCCGTAACAGCGAGCGCTCGGCCAGATGGAAGATAAAGCGGCCGAGAGTAATTAATGTTGTGATAGTGGAAGGAGTGTGTATTGCCGAATAGGTTGGGGAAAGTGGTGAACTCTTACGGCTAATGCTGCGTGTGATTTGACCTTCTCTGAAGCGGTTGCTCGCACATTTTGAATCTGAGACCTCGATTTCCTCGGAATACTAAAGCCAGAATATTTCTTCCATTGCATTGGTATTTCATTTGGAATGTAAAATATTTCGGTTTTCTTCTATTACAGGTTCGTGTGACGTGTGCTTAGAAATGAATTGTTAATAATGTAATTTAAATGCGTTTCATCTTAAGGGAAATAGATGGACATGTGTGTGCTTCTAGACAATAAATGTAGCTTTAATTCTCCCCAAACGTCACTCGAAGTGTAATTGATTGGGGCGTAATAAATTAATTTTAATTAATCAAAATTCATTGCATTCCATTCCATTTGAAGAGTATCACAACTGTAAATAAGGTCAAAATAATGAACACACTCCTACAGTTACCTCACCAATCACCGATCAATATAACTTCACTTCGTTATTTGAGAAAACAAGAGAGTGGGTGCCATTTGAGATAAAAAAGAAAGTGGCAGAACTAAAAAAAACTCCACAGAAAGTACGGAATATACTATAAGAAACGAAAGTACTCGGTATCTCGAATTAATATTGTATAATCGCTTGGAAAGTCTATATCCGTCGTGTTTTTCGATTTGAATGGCTGGCGGGGGGCGGGGCGGGGCGGGGCGGGGCGGGGCGGGGCGGGGAAGGAAGGAAAGGCCCACGCCCGGGCGTGCTCGGCGGCCTGTGTTGATCTCCGGCGCGTCCGCCGCGCGTGGGCCGCGCGCGCTGTCACGCCGCGCCCGCGGCGGCCGCTTTGGGGCTCGGTGTCGAGATTCTGGATTCAACGTTTATCTCCACACTAACTGTTTCCTGTGTGTGACGTCACTTGGAAGCCGCGCGCTGCGTTATTTCCGAGATGCGCGCCGCTCGAGTGTCTTCCCTCGTCAACCGGAATAATCGGAGGAGGTAGGTAAGGTTAAAGCTGCGGATGCGGTGACTTATTACACGTACTTTGGAAATTGGTTTCTAATGAATTACTTTGTTGGAAATAATATCTTTGACCCCGGTGAATAAGCTGATAAGTAAAAAAAACTTAATTTTACAGGAGAGCAAAAAGCAATTGTCAACTGAAATAAATCAGGGATTAATGATATTTAAACGAAGGTAATATTCAAACGAAACTGTGTGTAGATTTTGTTTGAATATCATTAATCCTTGATTTTCAGCATTCGTTTAAAGTGTTTTTTTGCTCATCTATAAAATTAAGATCTTTTGACTTATCAGCTTATTCACCGGAGTCAAAGATACATGGGGTTACGAGTTTTTCCACATCTAATAAAGTACCCTCAAGACATCACACTACAAGCAAAACCATTTCCTCGTGGTAATGTAGTATATGTATTACCACCGACTTATGAAGATTTTTTTCTTTTGTATATTTAGTTTGTATATCCGGAATGATTTGATACATATAACGTTATTACAACTGCACAAGTAATTTAAGAATTAGAATTGTATAGATTTCTTCACAGCCATTGTAATAGAACACCTTTGGCTTATGTTTCGTATTATCGCAATGAAACACTTCAAAAATATCTTTGTTTACATTTTAAATACAAGAGGGGATTTAAAAAATGAAATCTTGTTTACATTATGACCACCAATATAACGAATACCAAAGATGTTAGAAAGGTTATTACCATCGCACGAAACTATACTCCGCTCATGTTATTGAATTCGAGACTCGGATAATGGAATTCGATAATGGGATTATTGAATTCGAGACTCGGAAAATCATAAGGACCAACGAATTTTGTCTAAATAGCAATATTCGCGTGTAATACACCAGTCTTTTTAAAAATTGAATATTGAATTTGCTGCTCGAATTCGCCAATGATATAGTTCCTTGAGAAATTCATTTTTGTCTAGTTTGTAGGAGCTACAAACAGGTAGAAAAATTGCTTAACTATTTCGTATTTTAAAAAATGTTGTAGTAAAATGCGCTTAAAAATAATGCCACGCCCAAAATTAACGCACTCCCGATTAATGTAGCAGTGCTGACGTTCCGTTCTAGAAGTATTCTATAACCGTGTATCTGGAAAAACGAGTGAAGTGGCTCAAGGCGTAGCGGGCTGGTTTTGCATTCGAGAGTCTCGGGTTCAATCCCCGTGCCGGCCATCCTGATCCTGAAGTTTTCGTGGTTTCCCTTCGGTCATTCAGGCGAATCTTGAGATGGTCTGCTGAAAGGCCGCGCCCGCGAAACCGGCGTCAATAGCCGAATTCGTTTATTACGTGAAATCACGAATGTTAAGCGTATTCGCGACGTCGCGGGTTCCTGGTTGGGTGACCGACTAACGGCGCGCCGCGCCACCAAAGCCACCATTCTGCCCTATAGCCCTTTACGGACTATAAAATGTCTAAATCTATGACCCACTGCTGGTCTTGAGCGCGTGCGTTGGGCGAGAGGAAGAGCCGGCGCGGGCGCCGCGAGCAGGATGGCACTCGCGCTTCTGAGCTGCGTCCGCGCGGTGGGCGATCCCAGCCGCCGGCCACGCGCCCCCACGCGCCACGCGCGGATCTGAATGCGCGGCGACAAAGGGCAATTAGCTCCCACAAGTAGCCGCCGCAACAGGACGTCGGGAGGCGGAGGCAGCGCTCCGCGCCGTCGCCGTCGCCACCGACGTCGCCACCGCCACTCGGAGCGCCCGTCCAAGACGCAGGTGTTGAAGATCTATAGCGCCTCCAAACGTCTTCATATACTTACTCGTATTAGACATCCCCTAAATTCAATAATTTCATTGTACGTCGATGATACATTTTTTAATTTTGTAACTTTTTGTTGTTTTTTTAATCTCGGATGCTAATATTTGAATAACCTATGACGATCTACAATATGACTTTGACAGATACATGAAATGCATAGAAAACTGAAGTGTTAAGGTGAATTCAGAGACAACACAAGCGAAAGATCTTACGCTACGATCCTCTATTAATATCCCGCCCTTAAAAATTAATGATACCGTTGTTGCTGGAACGCCAAAATATTTCTCTAGAACACTGCCTAGTTATTATTAGTAAAGCAATTATCACAGGAATCGTATTAATGCAACGGTTAAGAAATCAATCCAAACCACATTATCAGTAATCCACATTCTGTTTTTATACAAATCGATCATTTGGCCAACATTAACGTATGCGTGGTCAATATCGAAAGTCGTGGGTCTAAGTGAATTTTAACTATTTCAATTTGTCTTGTAATTGTCAAAATTAAAACAGAAGAAATAATATCTTAATCCCACCGCTCATTCTCTATTTAGAAATATGTAAAGATTTCAATGTTGAACCTCAAGATTCTTTCCTACAAACATACAATCAGTTGTGTTTCTCAATTTCTCATCTAGCTTCCGTTTTAGAATTCAACCTTGGTAAAACTTGGTTATCTGATAATTCACATTGTATTCGTTCTCGCTTTCGGAATGATTCACTTAGAGCGCCGCATTTTTCACCATTTTTAGCAAACAAAAAAAATTTTATTCAACATTCTGTATTCAGTATTTTTTAAATCCCTAATACAGTACTTTACGTTTTACATAATAATCAATTAAAAGTAGAGTAAATCTCGACTAGCTTTGGGATGTCCAATTCAAAATGCTAATTTATGTAAAATATTTAACAATATTGAAAGGAAAACTGTCGATCAAATATAAAATAAATAAAATATTAAGAGTATCTCTCAGACTTGGCTCTTCATCTCCCCTCTTCTAATTTGATGTTGTCATATTTCATGCGAACAAGTGCTAATACCACTGTACATTTTGTTGGACGTCTTGTACTCAAGAGCATTATATCCGCCGCAGACACTCAAAAGGTCTGTTAGCAATAGGCCGCTAAAGAATCGAATCGTCCTTGATAGTTTTGTTACTTGATGTTTGTGATATGTCATTGCGAGGTTTCTTTAACTCATTAACTAATTAATTCTTTAACTAAAAATTTTAGGTCGTCGGTGACCGTGCATGTGTTTAATTGTACGCATTATGTCAGCCAAGTGCATTTTAGGCATATGCAATGCACTGAAAGGAATCTTAGAATAGAAAAAATGATTTTACACTGACATCTGAAATAGTGAAAATGTGTTGTTTTTTTTTAAGAAAAAATTACTTTGAAATAAGAGTTCCTCAGATCTGAATTTCATGTTTTTTGAAATTTTTCGAAAATTTTAGTACTTTTCGCGTAATTTTGCGTGAAAATATGAGGGAGAAAGTATGTGCTGTTTTAGCACCCCTAGTTTTTTCTAACTGTCGAGTATACACTTTATTGCTATCGCCTGCTGTTCATTTCAATGCAGTTAAAGAGTAACTTAATAAAGGAAGATCTTGTGATCAACCTCAAGTAGTACCTTTCGGGTAATATCCCTCCGCCAAATACGTAAAGCGCATGAAAGCGGATTTTTTAATGTAGATGTTATACAGTAAGCCCTCGTTAACGAGAATACAAAGGGATAAAGTTAATCGGTATTCTTTTTATAAAAATTCGTGTTATCTGATTGCGATTGATTGATTGGTTATTTCGCGACGAGGCGTATCAACTGCTATGGTCATTAGTCCCGTGAGTGTAGAGTTTGTTTTTATCAAAGGATGTGGCGTTGTTCTTCCCCCGCTGAATGGTGACATCGGCGCCGACCTACAGGTCGGCTTGCGTGGTTTTCCCCATTAAGAAGTCTGCCGCCAGTGGGGCACTGCCCCAGCCGGGACAAACTCTTAAGTTCCTGACATGTGTGGTAGTGCAGTCTGTAAGTGTATATCTACTGTAGTACACGTGTGTGTAATTAGTGATAAGAATAGGACAAGGAAGAAGAAAGAAAGAGTGAACGCGGTCCGTAGCCTCTTTGTTAGGGTACTGCTCCTCCATTCGCCTGGATTTTTCTAGAATTGATTTTGGTATTGTTTGGAGAAACTACAGAAAACTATCGATCAGAGCTGCCGGCTGCTAGAATTCTTCTCCAGACTGAAGATGATCTCGTCCTGGTCATATAGCTGGTGTCGAAAATCCTGCCACAGTCGGCAGGTAAATGGCAGGCTGTAAGTGGCAGCAGATGATGAATCCATATCAAGAGCCTCTTTACGCAACATCAGAGGTGTCTATTTGGAAGTAAGTCTTCCACGTTCTAAACCACTGGACTGGAATGTATTACTATTCTCACCCATTTGAAACTTGTTTTACTGACACTGACACACATTCTAGATACTTTATTCAGTAATCGTGTCTTGCACTGCTTCTGCTCGTATCATAATGTCCAGACCGTGACCTACATTTCATTTTAGCTGTCATCCAGTGATGAACTCATTATTTTCGTCTCGCCATTTGTGCGTGTAAAGAAACGAGTTTAAAACTTTCACTTCATACAAAAACAATTTTGAGAGAGCCAGATTTCCACATATTTTCATTCCAAGAGTTCAGATGTATTTTTTCACCTTTATTGTAGCACTGAGGTTTCCCCACATTGTCTTCATTTAAAAATAAGTAAAGCCTCGGCAATTTTGAAGTTCGTTCCACGAACGGGAGTGTTCCCTCTCCTTAAACGCACATGCCAGAGATTTCGTCAAGGCACCACGAGGTACGGGGAGAAGCGTCATGATTTACGGCCGGCTAATTCAGCAAAACGAGCCCCCGCCGTCTGACGCCGGCGGCGGCGATGCAGGCGCTTTACGTCCGCGGCGAATCCTCCAGTTCGCCTCGCCCTGGCCCGCTCAGCTCCGCCCCGCCCCGCTCCTCCCCGCTTCGCCTCGCCTCGCCTCGCCTCGCCACGCCTCGCCACGCCTTGCCTCGGCCCGCCCCGCCCCGCCCCGCCCCGCCCCGCCCCGCCCCGCCCCGCCCCGCCCCGCCCCGCCCCGCTCCGCCTCGCGGACCACCCGGCGCGCGGGGGCTGGCAACAGAATTTGCTCCGACTGACGGACCCTCTCCTGCACGTGCCACTTCGAGTCATGCCATTTACATTTTTCAGAGTTACTGGAAGACCTACTGGGGTAATACACATTAAAGTGAATCAAGGATCGATGGTATTTTGATTTTACATTTATTCGAACAACGTTTCGCAAATTCAAATTTATAAAATTTGAAAATTTCAAACTTTCGAGGTATGTATTTCTTAAATGAAATGAATTAATTTCTTGAATTAATTAATAAATACAATTACAAGAGAGACACAAGCAGGAGAGTCCATCTCGACGCGGTGTCCTGCCAGCCCCAGGTGGTTCGCCCCGGAGTTGGCCAGCCGGCTGGGTGCCAGCCGGGTGGTCCACGGGGCGAGACGAAGCGAACTCGGGGATTCGCCGAGGACGTAAAACGTATTACGGAATTGTTTGATTGCAGTCTAATTTTGAATTGTTCTTACATTTGTAGTGTTTATGGACAATTGGAGAAATGTTCCTTGTAAACATTGACTGTACTAAACCTGAAGAGGTAAAACGCAAGGTTTTGAGAAACGTTAAAATAAATGTAAAAATCAAAATAATATTAAGCCTGTTTTTTCTTAATATGAATTACACCAACAGGTCTTCCAATTATTCAGAATATATCAGGGATTTTCAGGAATTTACCTTTTACTGAGACGCAATTTATTGTTATCATTTTCTGCTTGTTCTTCATGTCTTTTTCATTATGGTTTTTCTTTTTCTCGATTATGAACGACTAATTATGAAATCAACACCTCCAATGAGAAACTGACGTAAGTGAAGACGGCCCATTCTCTCATGAGTACTATGAACATTGCATAGCGTAACTATGGCCCCGATTCTCTCCGTAATAGAAGAAAAGTAGATGCTCCGTAATAGAACAGATGGTTCGTAATAGAACAGATGCTGAAGTTGAGTGAAGAATACATTCCATATTCATAGTTGTATAGTATCCATAGTAATCACGTACTGGTGATTACAAGTGTCTAATAATATAAATTATAGAATAATCGCGTACACTTCGTTCTCTTGTATATCACCTCAGGACTCTGCTTGTTGTGCGTTGTTAATCGTTAATATTTTTTTGTATTCAATGGGATCTTGAGCTTCATTATACTGATCAGTAGAGACCGGAAAAATATGTAGTATGAAAGTCAAAATGTGTACATAAATATGTAATGCAAACAGTAAGAATATGAAATAAATGTATAAAATCGAATATAATATGTAATAATAAAACACAATAATTATAAAAAGAACATTTACACAATACGAAATTACATTCATAAAAATATTCCTAAACAAATTTTAAAAATAATACAAACGTTTTCAAAATCATTTGGAGAGCACAAATGTATGCACGTTTTGCTTCAGACAACTTACCCGTCATTAGCAAAACCATCATGACGCATTGAAGAAGCTACTAACTGAAGCAGGCGGACCGGACTGTGAGAACACCCGACCGCGTCTTCATGTAGTGTATGTCGTGTAGAGAGAAAAATTATGTAATTACATAAAATCCGATCTCTACTGATCAGTCGCCGATTCATATTCAACAGTTGACTCCCAATCCATCTCTTATTCATCATTGACCACCTTTAAAATTTCATCGACCTCCCCAAGGGATCGATATCCAACTCAATGGGAACCCGTTATTTAGAAGGTAGACAATGAATCATTGATGCATTTGCTCTGTTGTTAAAAGAAAGTGTCTGAAAATCTCTTAATCCGAAATTGTTTTTTGTCTATATCTATTATCTTCTGTTCTGTATAGTTCGATCGGCAGAAAGTACTACATTATCAGGCAGTTGATGAGAGTTGCTGACATGAGCTTGGGTTCAAGTCATCTGCAAAATGCTGTGTTGATGTCATCGATGGCATAAAAATTCTGCCAAAGGAAGTGTAATAATGAATAAAACCATTTATATGCCTTCTGGAATGTGTAAAAAAATAGTTTCATATTTTTAATATGACATAAATCCTATTGAACAGTTAACTCTTCACAAAGAAACGACTGAAATTTGTAAAACTTTTTTTTGTTGCGTCTTACTCATTTTAACGCAACGTGTCTCTTAGCTCCTGATCAAGTGTTGAGCGCAGAGTAATCCTGCATTAATATTTGGTTATTTTTATCAGCGCGCTTATGTATTCCGGAGGGAGCTATATTTATGTATGTCTCGTCTCGTCTGTCAGTTGGACCACCAGGTAGGTCTGTCAAGAGAACCGCCAGGTAGCAACTCCGCGTACGCGCCTCGTAAACAATGCGCCCCCGCGTCACTACCCAGCGGCCAGAATTGGGAAGGAATTAGGACACTTCACAGGGGTTGGACTAGCCCCGATGAAGTAGGCAGACTAGTTTTGTTGGAATAAGTTTCACATGAGCTTGTCCGGGATCGACGGGAATCGAACCCGGATCTCCTTCGTAAAAGGCGAGGGGGTTCTCTCTGAGCCACGAGACCCTCACAAGTTCTGGATATGAAAAGATGTGATTGTGCGCTGCAAAAGTACGAAGGAATGAATTTGAGTAGAAGGTAAGTGAAGACGTATTTATGTTAATGTCTGTCTGGAACGGGATAAATTTATGAATTGTGAGGCTTATTGGTTTTGTGAATGGATTGCCATGTGAAATCAGGCAGTGTAGCCTTGGCGTCTGCGGGAGCACTTGGGCACCCAAGGGCAGACTAAAAGCACGGCCCGACGGAAGGCGCGGCCACACAGCATTCTTGAGGCAGCCGCGCTTTTCCCGAAGATTTCTCGTCGCCCGCCATTGTCTTGTGGTGGCGCGCTCGGGAAAATTCGAACAACAATCGGCCAGGCTCCACCCACCGCTATCCTCCCCCCCCCCGCACATCGCCACTCCCACCAGCGCCGGGCCCGTCGCAATTTGTCAGCTCTCGGGGTTTGGCCGTTCGGGGTTCACCAGACGGGGCCGGCGCATAAGTCACGAGGCAGCGGGCTTTTGTCGCGTTGCAGTGCCGCACGTATAAATCAACAGGGTAACAAAACAGCGCCAGATTCAGTTTCCAAGTTCGCGGCCGCTGGAAAACTGCGGCGCGTGTTTATTTGGGGCCGTGTCTGCGCATGGGCGGCCACGCGCGCTTAACGACTGCCCACACAAAGCGCCGCCCCCGCGCCGCCCCCGCGCCGCCCCTGCGCCGCCCCCGCGCCGCCCCCGCGCCGCCCCCGCGCCGCCCCCGCGCCGCCCCCGCGCCGCCCCCGCGCCGCCCCCGCGCCGCCCCCGCGCCGCGGTCGCAGCTGAATTAAATGTTTGAAAATGTCGGCGATTCCTGAGCGACTGCGGGCGGCGGTCAGCGGGGCCACTCAGCGTTGGTGGAGTTTGGCAAAGCGCGCTCTCCCCATTCCGCAACTGAAACCTCTCACGAGTTAAATGAGTTTTAGTTCACAGTAGGGCTGCTCCATTATCGGCAATTTATTTGTGTATATTGGAACCGAGAGGATCGACGGAATGCAGATTTTTTGTGAATTAAATCCGCGTCTTTTTTGTGTGCAATGATCTGTGTTACTGGTGAAGTAGTTCATGCGACCGGACAGACTTGGAACCCGTTGCTTATTTATTGTTGTTGGTTCAAAAGAAGTTTCACAGTGACGCCAATATGAACAGCCAGACTATATAACTGGCTTTAACCTTTATTCTGTAATATCCCTGAAACTCGATTGTCTTTCTAGAGGTGGTCAAAATTAATCTTATTTGAAAACGAGTTATTGGATATTGTGAGTTTGCAGATTCTCAAATTTGTACATTTTCAAAATATTGACGTGGATTTCAGCATTATTATTTGTTAAGTTCTTAAAATGAAGCATCGAATAAAATACTTTTGCTTTACGTTTCTCCTTTACATCCAAGGACTGAACTAAATGGTTCTAGTAAATAAACCCCACTCGCAAAAGAAAATCTTGCTATATGAGAGTATGAGTCATCAAATACGATTCGTAGAATGAAAAATGCATTTTTTTAGAATTTATTCATTTCAAAGAACGAATTATAATTTAGTTTTAAAACGTAATGAATATACCCATTCAAATACTTTTACATTTTTTCTTTGTGTCATTTTTTAGGTATGAGAAATTTGGCAGCCGTTATGGAATAATATTTTACGTTAAGCAAGGCCCGAGATAACATGTATGAAATGCGAAAGTGCGCAGGTCCAACCTGCTGAATTGACAATCACAGTGGCCACAACGAATACGTCAGCAAAGTATCCAAGCCAGTAATACTCTAAAAACCAACTTGTCTAATGAAGTAACCTTTCTTTTTTTAATTGTATTGTTTGCAACTGAAAGAAAAACGAAAAATCAGTCAGTCATCCGTCATTTAATTTCAGACGGACGTGATAATTTTATCTCGGTGAGTTTTTGTAAAGCACGTTATTTCATGGATAAATTGACCATATTTTAGGAAGAAGATGAAAATCATAGCGTATCACACCAAACAATAAAGGGTTTATGTGTCTTTTATATACATTTTCCCCTGGTTGGTTTCCAAAACTACATCTGTTTGCATTTCGAAATCTATCTTTGCGTCTATACAATTTCCGTTACAAAAATAATTTGATTTTGTTTTGATAATTCAATACCTTCGTCATTTAGACATTAGTTACATTCATTACACATTGTATATTTTTAAATATCTATTGTGATTTTAACTTATTTTCTATTCATTAATATTATGAAACAAAAATACTGAGCGTGTTTAGTCAGTGATTTCGGAAGTTTGATCTACCATTAATTTGGACTCGATACAATTTACAGAAATTCATTTATTTCTTATGAACATAACCATTGCCTCTGCTCCGTCGCTGATGGGGAAGCCCTGCGGTTTGAATCAAAGATAACAGATTTTCGAAACTAGGTACTACATAGCTAGCTCGAATTCAACACTGTCTGGAGGAACGGCTGTGTGGAGGCCGTACTGAAATGATCGATAGTTTTGCGTGGTTCTTCGATGAATACCAGGTGAATGCCGGAGCAGTACCCTTAGAAATGAGCCTCAAAGTGTGCGTGATCTTCCCTTCCTCATCCTGGTTCCCTTCTCCCTCCTTACACTCACACATACTCTCCACTTCCACATATGTCGGCAAATCAACCAGGAGCATAGTGTTCCTCTCGGCTGAGGCGGAGGCACTCTGGCGGAGGCACGGGTAGGGGGGGAAAGCCCCGCATGCCGAAGTGTAAGTCGGAGTTGGATATCACCTTCGAACGGGGGAGAAATACCCCCACCTCCCGGTTTATACTAAATGCACCACACTTGCATGACTGAACAGTCAAAACCGGAGTCGTTAACGCACACGTAATCACTAAATAGTCAACCAATTAGAAGTTTTTTTAAAACCCGCCGTAGTGTGATTTCTTTGACTGTACGACCAAGCTGCCCCCCTTCGGCCCACTGTGTCGAAGCGGCACCCGTTCGCACGGCAGCGGGACGGCAGCGTAGAAACAGAGCTCAATACAGCTGCTCCGTTGAGCAGAAGCATGAACGGCTATGACTTAAAGGAAGAAAAGCATTCATTTTCGCGTGCAAACGTACTACAAATAATAATGGGCATAGTTTTCCACTGCATTTGATAATGTGTCGCCGCTATCACGCATGCATTGAACCCCATAACCGTCACATCGTAAATATTCATGACAACCCTAAAATCGAGATTCAAACACAATTCAATTCCCGCTCCTCTTTGATGATTTCAAAAAAATTCTCATTTTTTTTTCGGTGTTTCATCGAGTGGTTTTGTTGTCACAGATTTTGCAAACAGGTTCGTACCTGTCCAGAAGATAATGCAAACGAATTTCCATGTTCGCTTGTTGAGCAGCCGAGCACCGAAGGGCATGGCGGTCCAGAGCAGTGGCTCATCACAATGGCGCGACTGCGAAGGAAACTTAAGAAAGATCAGCCATACCATGTGCACGATTCGAACTCGGAACACTCTCGTCAGTGCATCATTGGCCTCGTTGCTGACCAGTAAATTTCTGACATTCCAATATAACTAGGGATGAGTTGAAAATAGTATTCTTAAAATATTTTAAAATATTTACTGTTTAATGTGCAATGTCTTCTATTCTTCGATTGATTCCGGGCGCGTTAACTGCTAAGGTCATTAGTCCTGTAAGTGTAGTGTATGTGTTTTTCTCGTGAGGTAGTGGTGATCTTCTCCCGCTGAATGGTGAGATCCGGTGACGACCTACTTTTCGGCTAGCGGGGTTTTCCCTACCAAGTATCTCCTAACAGTGAAGCACTGCACCAGTCGGGACAAGCTCTTAAGCTCCCGACCAGTCCTTCGGCGTGTATGTTGGTGTGGTATATGTAAGTGTAAGTGTGTGCAAGTAAGGGATGAGGATAGACAAGGAAAAGGAAGGAAAGATCGTGCGTGGCCATGGCTCATTTGTTATGATACTGCTCCTTCATTCGCCTGGTGTTGATCGGAGAAACCACGAAATGCTACCGATCAGAGCATCAGGCCGCTAGAATTGTCCTCCGGACGGCGAGTTCCATTCTTAGAATACGATGCGGAAACCGTTCCGGATGGGGAAGGTGTCGCTTTACCGTGACTTGGTGAGTGTGACCTCGTTGTGGAGGTTACGAGGAATTATGAAAACTCGTTCCGCGCACTCGTTCTTTCGGATTATTCCTCTTAAGGATAACTCAATAAGAACATAATTCGATATATCACTGAATTTCAGTTATCAAGGTTTCCGAAGTAGTGAAAGTACGGTTACTTCTGTCCCTCAGGCGTGATCTATATAGAGTTATTGTATCTTGTGAATATTCAAAGAACTCGAGCAGTAGTCTCAGCTACTTTAATTGTTCTGTTTATTCATCTCCCTGGTACAGACCTTATCAATTTGTTGGGCGCTGCGCATTTGCTTCGCATATCTCTTCAATTTGGTTAGTTTACTACTCGGCTCACTCACAGTATAATTGTTATTCTAACAAGGCGAATGGCTGTTCGGAATTTTTTTAAGACCTTTTCTGATTTTTTTATGTAGTGATCATTGTACGAATTAATCACTCTTAAAATTAATGAAGCTGTACAATATTATAGTAATTATTTTGTAGATTAATTAGATGGTTGGTGGTGTAGATACCTACTTATATAAATGTAAATAAAAGATGTTGATACCATACCCATTATTGATACCAGACAACATCTTTTTTAGATATTAAATTCTTCAAAACTTTGACACAATTGTAAAATTGGTTAAACTGCCTTAGTCGCAACTAGTATATACGTCTTAAATTCTGTGCATACATAAATAAAATATATGTTTGGCAAAATTAAAGGTTGATGATCGGTGCACTAGGATGGAAACAGTTTCACTACTCGCAAATTAGTTGCTTCACTGAGACATATCTTTTTTACTAAAATCAGTAAATCATAGAAATCCTTAAATGTCTGGCGTGTCCCCGTTTTGCAAGTTCGCTCGGAGGAAATAAGTGGCCCACTTTTTTGCTCTTGTTTCTTCTGAACGGAATAGTACAAATCAGGATGTTTCAAGAAATACCGTCCAAGTTCAATTCCATTCTGTTATAAACTAACTGTATAGGAATTGCTTAAGACTGCGGTCAACAAACGTTTAGATATTGCGAATCATTCAATTAGCAATTTAAAATTTCGCAGACCACTAACATAATAGAAGAAAGTACTGAAAGATTAAATTAGAATTTCCAATTATTCCAATTTAATATTATATCATAATATGTTAATTTTCGAAAGTAGTATTTCATTGAAAAAAGATTTGATTTTGTTTCTTATTAACTTTATAAAAATTCCTAGAAAAGCTATAGTGGTTATGATTGTGTGGCGTGTGGGATGAGCTAAAATTATGCTTCCATAATGGTGCGATCTAGCAACACTGGGTGGAGACAATAGACAAAGAAAATAATATGTAGCGTAATAAAATAATGTAAAATAAAATAAATTTGTAAGCATTGTAAGGTTTATGTATTCTATGTATGCATAACAATATAAACCACTAAACTAATATAAATACCGCTATATTTTAGTGTCTACGTACTCATTCATTTGAGTTTTATTCCTTTTTTTATTATTTCTCTGATTTTTCCGACTTTTTTTTGAACCGAGCATGTCCCGACCCCGTGAGTGACGCCTACGAGACGTTCTACCGATCCCTCGGCTGTCGACCGCTGGTCGAAGACACCGTTTCGCTCTCCTTCACCCGTCCGTGAATGCCTTGCCACCGCGGTGCGGAGCCCGGCCGGCAGGACGTCTCCCACTGGCGGCCGCGCGCCGCTGCGCGAGCGAGCACGTGCGGCGGTCAGCGACTAGCGGCTCGCCTCTGTCTAGCTCTCGCACGCACTGCGTCGCTCGGCAGGAGCCTCCGTCGCCTGCCGCCGCGGCATCTACCGGCCGCCTGGCGAACTACGCGCGCGCCGCCTGGGCCCCGAGGCGGCGGTGGAGGCGGCGGCGGCGGCGGCCGGCGCTGTCGAACGGCGCGCGCGGCGCGCGCGGAGCGCACCCCAGGTGGCCGCGGGAGGCGGTGGGCGGCGGGCGGCAAGGCAGAGACCTTCAGCTGTCAGAATGCTCTATTGAGCCGTAGGAACTCACGGCTTGGAATTCTTAGTTTGAAAATAATTGGTTTCATAGGCAGCCCGCGCCCGGCATGGTTAAGCCCCTCCCTTAGATACGTCTGTATTTGATAGTATCTACTGTAATTAATCTATTTAGTAAGTCAAGTTCCTGACATTTTTCGAAAAAATCATTCTATTTCTGACAAGAAAAAGATGCATAATAGTTGCAATTACTAAACGGAAGGAATACGAGAAACACAAGGAAAAGAGACATTTCTAAACTGTCCTTTTTAATATTTGAATGGTTGAAAATGAGATAATATAATTAATCGTTCTTTTTAGCATATGAAATAATGTCATTCTTAGAATTAATCTTGTTAGGAATCTCTTTATTTGTGCCATCCAAACATTTTGTGATATTGTAACAACATAAACATCTTCCTCTTCAGTTATCTTACTCTTATGAAGAATTTCAAATACCGAATGCAGACATTTGCATCAGTAGTTTCTTCTAAACCAATCAATTTCTATGTATTTTTCGCAATTCTCAACAAGATGTCTATTTCCATTATTATAATTTGATTTACAACGTAAAAGTAGGTCTGCAGCGAACAGCTCTTCTTTCCTCAATCCGAAAACAAAGTAGAGATACATCACTTGCATGACTCACACCTGTAAATAATGTTTTTGTGCGTTTTTAAGTAATCCGCATTGACAAAATTTAACTTCCTGTCTGTGAAATTAAGAATAGAAATGTTTATAATATATTTGATATTATTTACGATGTCTATCGAAATGCACCATCGGACAGTTTTTATTAACGAAGCATTATGTATTTTGCGAGTTAGTCTCATAATTAACTGTCGTACGTGCATTTCAACACAATGAAAACGTTGTTCTTTCGTATTTTATGAACGCAGCTTGAAAAATATCGCTTTTCATTGTGCAACAGTAGTTAGTCATTTGTCAACATTCGTGAATTCAATTTTACCCGATAACGGCATTGCATTGTAGATATTTGGTGATGCAAACTTTTTCCATGTTCATTATTTACAGCGCCCAGATTCTGAAAAAACGTCCAATTGTGAACACTAAAATAATGTTCAGGCTTTTACATCGCAGTCTTTTCTAGTTGAGAAATGAGCTTACATGATTTGAGTATTATGTCCTTTGTTTACACACACAAATATTTTGCTTTTTGTTAAAGAACGATCATGCAGGCGTGTCTGCTTTGTTTGGACACCTGCCAGACGGAGAATCAGTTTATTTTGAACCAAAAAAATACATGTGTTTTCTTAGCTTTACTTTTTTTGTGGATCCTGGAGTTTTAGGAAAAATAAAAACTTAGTACATTTTGATTAGCGCTTCTTGAAAAAACATCAAATTAAGCCAAAATGTAATGGACGATGATTTAATCTTAAAAAGCTCAGATGTACTTTCTCGCCTTACTAGTACTTACGTTAAAAAAAGTAATGTAATACTAAGGCAAAAATCGGCGATTTTGCGAGAGAGAAACTTGGGGCGCTGGCATCGATAAATCTTGTTCATATATAGTAAATTCCTTCTTCTAGAGGCGGCTCCACACACTCGGCATTCGCCGAGCTGGAAGCTACTGCTCGCCCAATCTCGAGCAGCTGATGTGTTCGGCGAATGTTCGCGTCATTTGATGTGTCCAAAAGACCAATAGGCGATGGGTAGGATGGCTCAGGTTCCATTTTTAGCAAACTCTCTGTTTTCGAAAATTGCAAACCCAAAATTAACACAGCAAACAACAAAATTGGTTATAGAAGTCTTTTTAAATAATGAAATATATTCTTTTAGACTAGATCTTGAAGTAATGTAAATGAAAATCTCTGAACTTTTTAAAATAGCAAATGCAAATGAACATTTTTAGAGCGTTGGGAGTGGCGGTGTAGCGGTAACCTGGATTCTGTGCTAAATCCAAAATCCTGAATTAGAATCCCAGCCCCTAGGAAACGTAAAAAATCTTATCAAAACCAGTTCGAATGAACAACTCAAGCTGTTGGATACGTTACTGATGTAATCGAGGCTTCTTCCATTCGTTCAAGTGAACTCCGCTTGAAAACTTTTGGTTTGGATTGTTCTCTACCAGGAAATCTGTCTAGAATTATCCCGAAATCGGCCTGACTGACAATGGCGTTGATATACGTCACAAGAATTACATCACAACGGCAACCAAAACAACTTCTGAGCAAACAAATAGAATAGGCTACTGAGTAATTGTGTGAAGAACATTTGTTGCATCACGTAAATATTATTTGAAGCAAGTACCATTAAAATGACGTTAAAATATATGAAATCAGCAAAAAATGCATTAAAAATCACGCCAAAAGTAAAAAATGACTTATTAGTAGAAATTGACAAAAAATGCAAAATAATGAAATATAAAATGGGTCAGTTTGTTTCATTGTAACATAAAATGAATTTCTGTACTAAACGGCATTGTTCTAAAGTAAAAAGAAAATAATGGCATTTCATTAAAGTCCTTCCCCTAATTATAACATTGCCTTGCCATTACTAATAATGTATGTGCTGTTGTAACACTTCTAGTTTTTATTGCTCGCCTATTTTTAGTAGATATAGTGCATGTGCTTTTCTGATTTTCACATTTATTTTGGGTTGCCCATTATGAGACGTGTGTAGTGTGAGGCGGGTAGCGGAGTTCGAAGCTGCATCCCATGTCCTCGGCTCTTGATGGGGAGGAGGAATCGCGCGCGCTGTCTGCCCTGTTGAAGTTGGCAACAGCCATCCGACAGGAAATGATCGGAAGACGGCTCGCAGTGCAGTCAGAGGAGCCAACTTCTTGAATTCTTTCATGCAGCCAGTGATCATGCAACATTTGGCTTCTACCCAACTATTTAGAGGGCATCAAAAGTCCTCGCCCCGTTGAGACTCGAACCTAGAACCTTCGGATTTCCAGATCTACAAAGCTTTGCGAAATCATTACCATACAGGCTATCGCAGTCGGTTCTTTTCTGGTTTCTGGAGTAATATTGTAGTCTGTGTACGATATTTTGAAGCATGTACTCCGCTTATGTAACAACGTTTTTGCATAGTTACTACATGTTTTCAATATATATTCTTATTTTCTGAACGAACACTGCTCAAACTATGCAATTAATAACCAGATTTGTCGTGACTATACAACTACTACCCAGATTGTTTGTGAAAAAACCTATTCTTTCTGTACTTCGCCCATTTTGAAAAAATTGTGAAAGCACTAAAGGATGTCGTTCCACATTGACTAATTTCGAATACTAAATGTTTTTCAAAACGAGTATTGGGAGTGAAATATACAAATGTAGATATTAAAACCACTATATTATCCCTATTCATATTTAAATACAAATGAGATGGAATGAAATCCAACTGCACAAATGTTTTGGAATTGCATAATAGACTGAATTTACTCAATAATTAAGACCTACAAAACTTTAGTTTCATGTTCAATATCATGACATCCAATTACATAAACAATATTATTCATTTCATAGAATTACTTTTCAATCAGAAAAGTCCTCTTTGAAACAGCGTTAAGTGAAATGCTCAAAAGTACTGCATTTCCGTACACTTTTCTATCAGTCCGCCATTTTTCTTCGTTATAGTTTCTTTGTCAAACTTTCTCCTAAAACTGTGACAATGCGGCGCTAACACAAACAATTTGCTCATTACTTTCCACCATTAATAGAATCTCTTCCCTAGAACCTTTGAGAATGCATTAAAGAGCATGTAGGAGGAAGCTGAGCTCAAAGTTGTAAGGGACGACTGATCAAGAGAAAGACTTAATGTAATAGAAAATTGAATGAAAGGTGCGAGGAAATCCAAATGCAAAGTTATACTAAAGTAGCATAGAAACTGCTGGATAATTTTATAGTCTTGTTACTCGTACGTTGTTTCCTCCATGCAATGAAGTTATTAATATATAACAGTAACAATGACAATGAAAAATGCAGTAAAATTATTTTCGCAGAACTACTTCCTGTGATCAGATTCGTACTCACTCCGGACAGTGCCGGCTTTGTTGAACCTTTCGACCGACAGCTTTCCCAAGAGCACTGATGCTGCACTTGCGCGATTGCCGTTGCGAAGTCTGCAGGGCCTGGGCTCAGTCGCCAGGCATGGTCGCCAGGCATGGTCGCCAGGCATGGTCGCCAGGCATGGTCGCCAGGCATGGTCGCCAGGCATGGTCGCCAGGCATGGTCGCCAGGCATGGTCGCCAGACATGGTCGCCAGGCATGGTCGCCAGGCATGGTCGCTAGGCATGGTCGCTAGGCATGGTCGCTAGGCATGGTCGCTAGGCATGGTCGCTAGGTATGTTTGCTAGACATTAAAACGTAGAGCAAATTTAATTTTGGTAAGCTGGGGCGCTATTATTCAATCGGGAGATTCGATACAAAAAAAAATCAAGCGTCCCCGTTGTCAATTGGTCCTACGTTTTAATCGGAGTTTAGTCATGGTCGCCAAGCGCAGTCGCTGCGCACGCTGCTCCGGACGCGCGCGGCAACGAGTCGTGGAACGGGCGCAGCTGCGCAGACACTGCGGAAGGCGCACGCGTTCAAATTCCATCTGCTGTCAATATTCAGACTGACGCACAATTTTGCAATTAAAATGTGCGGAAAGTGCAAATAATGGATTATATTTCGGTGAATGAGCGTTGTTTTCCACAACGTTGCAACTTATCGATCATTCCCACGCAGAGGTCAGCGTGGGCGTGTCGTACACGCGAAGAACGCCGCCAGAGCTGCACAGAGCGCATATGTTCCAATCATTTATATAAACTCAGTTAAGAATTATGAAATATGTTGCTGGAGGCTTGTGTAAGCATACATTTTAAAATAAATAGTACGTATACAAAGATTTAAATTGTTTCTTTTTAGTTTCATTTATTGAAACTAACGCTGATTTTCTATGAAATCGATTATTTTGGAATAGTATCCTGGTGTTTATTAAAATCAAAACTCGTTTGAAATGAGTCTTGTCAAAGTTGTTGAAATGTTTTACATTATACAAAATATTTAATATTACGCATTTATTTCTTTTTTGTTTCCTAAATAATGGTGTAAACCTGAACTAATAACATTTAAATCCAAAATAATGGATTATCGCAATATCTTTGCTACCACCACGGAGTAGTTTAATACTTTCGTTCAACTTTTAACAGTAAAATATTTTTATAGCGTAAAACAACTTTCAATAACTTTAATAAGACATAATCATTTTTTGTCTATTATAGAATTTCAACGTTCTTATCTGAAGAAGTTTCACGGAAGGTTGTGAAAAATATTTTTATGTGTAAATAAATATAATTATACTTGATAAATGATATCTGCAATTAACTTGTGTGAACCAAAACTGTACGTGAAAAAAGTTTAAGTAACTTTACGTACTGTTTTGTGTTCGCGAAAATGAGAAGAACCTAATCTAAATAAGAGTATAATTTTAAATAGAATTTGAAATGGAGGAAAATTTACACCCAAATTTAATAAAAAATTATGTCAGCTAAGCGTGTGTTGAGTGAATTTCCGTGCAACACAATACCCATGGGATCTGCTGTGCGTAGCAATGTCTCTTTTGTACCCTATTAAGGGAATTAAAACTTTCATAAATGCTTTACAAACTAAAATTTGCCGTTATATTGCAAAAAAGTATATTTCCCTGGAGTAGGATTCCCGCGAGTACGATAACAGAATTTAATTACTTTCATGGACGGGAAAAAAAGAGATGCATATTATCGTATGCAATGACTATGCTTAAGTATGCATGTGTTTCTCAGATGTATTGCCTTACTTTAAATTTGATTGCTCAGTACAACTGAAATATATTTGAAATAATTTAAAAACTGACAGGGTTTCAGAATTACACGGCACGTGTGTAAAAACCCAAACACATGCCATCTAAAAATATATTTTGTAATTTTTAAAACGCACATTCTGCATTTCATTTATGTAAGTAAAGAGCAACCTTTATTACTAAAATTTTAATTTTCTTAAAATTAACCATTAAATCATACACTTTACAAATAGTTTTACATTTCAGGTTCTAATGACGCAATTAATTATCTTTCCATAAATTTGTGGATATATTTACTTCTGTACGAACATCAAAACGAACTGAGGAGTATTCGCTAGATACGAGGACTCTAGATTTTGGGTTCGACTTTGATTACAAAACATGTTTTGGGATGCTGAATGTTATTCAGGTCAACTTCACTCTGAAGGGAGTGAAGCCCTAATAGGCATCTAGTTTATTTTTATCTGCACATTAAAGATTTTTGCTGTTTATGTCAAATGTTCTCCCCGTTTTCTTTCTCGCAGCTTCGAAAGGGAGTACTAAGGAAGTATGGAGGAGGACGTGTAACGTTTTCTCACCTATTTTCATCTGAATCCATTTACGGTCCACTGACAACTATTTTTATTTGAATTCACTTTACATTAAAGCGAATTCGGAGCCTTGTGTTTTCGTACCCCGGAGAAACATAACGCGAGAACAGTATTCTCACGGATTCATGCTATGCTATGAATAGTAAAGCAATTAGTTTCGGACACTTAGGATCTCACAGACCTTAAGGCCCAGTCTTACTTGCACTGCTTTGTTTCTCTGAAATAATAAATCGGACAGACTTCCGGATTCCATTATATAATATGCTACATTAATATCCACTATAGAATATGAAATATCTTTTTAGTAGTTTTTTTTTCTTTTTCTTTTTGAAGAATTTGCCTGAAGACTGCCTTCGTCTTTCATCAAATCGGAAGATCGCGCGCTATCGCAATGGGCGTTGTTCCTCGGTCAGAGCGGTCAACTGAGCAGCTTGAGCGTCCCTTCATTAATGCACCTCCCGATATTTAGCCCCCTCCATTTACCTGGCTCTCTCTAGAACACTATTTTTCAACCTCTGCATGACGTATCGTTATAGTATACCTTCCCCGTTTCCCCCTCCACAAGAATGTCTCGTGCGCCTTGTGTTATTCTTAATGCCTCCATTTTTTCTTCCAGTACATTCCATAAATTTTCGGCAGTTTTAAAGGCACTTTCCATACTTTCATAAGTCAAACTTGGACCTACATCTTCACCATTAAAAGCGAGTTTCCTACTACGCATTAGAGGACGAAAAGTTGCTTTCAGCTCCGTCGCCAGACGTTTTAAGGTGCCTTCTCCCTGTTGCCGCCACCTGTGCGTTTCTTGTGAGAAGTTGAACAGCCGAACTCCTGAAAGTCACTGGATGGAAACCGTGTCGTCGTCAAAAAGGCGATACAAAAATGTATTCTACTTCAGAAGTGAATTTGATGAAGTCAGGGTGGAAAACGTTAATAATGCACAGTAAACTTCATATTTCAACAGCATAAATATTTAAAGTGCTCTGTTTTAAGGACTGAAGATAAAATCCATTTTAATTTTCTTTTTAAAATCTTGAGCAACAGAATTTGACATTTATTTAAAAAATACCCCTAATTCTTTCTAAATGGTCATAATTGGAATAAGTAGTTTCTGAACACTCCTTTTCAAATGTTGTTAAAAGACAAGAACTATTACAAATTGTAGGAATGCAAATGAAGGAGTAAAAGTAAAATTAGCAATTAGGATGTAGTTATTACATAAAACTGTTAATCTGTGACACGTTGTTCTGGCTGGTGAAAGTTTTGTTATAAACAATATTTTAAATGTCAATATACTCGTAAGTATGACATGGAAATGATATATAAATCAAAGTAAGTCAACATAAATGCAAACATAAACAATATTTTAAATGTTTGGGGATATTAAAAATAGTATTGCTAAACATTGCAAATCTAAAGCCAGCGAAATTATTTATAAAATAGAGTGAAACTTAGTGACATTCATGACCAGGAAAGTTAAATTTAATAGGATTATCTTAAAAGAGTATTTATCTTACAATGCAGTTGCAGAACGTCGCAAATACAACGTGTAAATGTCTGGCAACATTAATGAAAAGCATATCGAGCAATGAATAGAGAAGAATGCTGAGTGACAGAAGTGTACGAAAGATATGGACTTAAATTAAATTCTCAACAGGACCTCTTCATGTTTCTTCTGGCTTGACATAATTTGTTAATTTTTGACTTCAGTCTGTAATCGATGCCGTAATAAAGTAGTATGTTTATGTGGTGTTTTAGCACGAAATTGGTATTTTATCTGTGAGTCACACACACCGTTTCGTGTTGCAAAGGTACCTTCCTCTGCCAGCTCGTTGGCCAGTTGAATATTCGAGGTAGTGAACCGCATTGCCACAATTGTCTAACAGCGCGAGTCATCGAATAACACGACCCACCATTCACGTGGAACACTTCACTCTGGAGTAAATTATTCATTGCCCTCGTTGCATGTAAAATGATGCTGAATTCTTCGGTTGAAAAATTGCGGATACGTGGTTCTGTAGAGCGTATCGCTTAAAGCAACCAGGAATTTTGCTTGTAAATCTCGCTTGTATACCATTTTATTTCTCCAATGTGCGACTTACCGAAGCAACGGTGTGATAAAAACGAAAAGTATGAAAAACGTGTGTGAGTATGGGTTTACGATAATAGTTACCTTAGAGGAAAAATAATTTCTTAAGATTTTGGATACATTTTTTTCCACAATGTGAATAACATTAGTAACAAATCTAAAACTTAAAGAGGAGGCTCATTTGTTAAAGTATCCCAGGTTTTAACTTATAACTTTTTGTTTATTAGGATATTATATAAAATTCAAAAGTAAATGTTAAATGGGCAATAGCATTAATTATAACAATTGTGTTATATCTTTCGATCAATTTGGCAATGTGCAGTAAGGGCAGTATGTACATTTTGAAATGAGAAGCACATTCAGTTCTGCCTACAGATTACATGTGTGTTTAGGCGCCTACTTCACAGCGGCCGGAAATGTCAATATGCTCCCGGATGTGCTGCAAGCAGGATGCCAAATGATAAATGATGACGGGGATGACAAGTCACGGTCTTTGTTCTCCCGATCTTATCCGATGAGATTCTGATCTCATTCCGAATTAAAGGTTTCCTTGCACGATGAAGTGGATTGTCATCGTTTTCGACTAACGAAAACATCTGTAAAGCATATGCGAAAACATCTGCAGATCATACAGAATCCTGGCAGAAATACACACACACACACTTCAAAACGTTACTTTATATTTCAAATTTGTAGAACATTGACTCGCTTCACTTCAGAACGAATGACATCTGTGCGACGTGAGTGTGGTACTTTACTCCTTACGTGTATTCAATGAAGAAAAACTCCCGAAAAGAACAATGATATTTCCAGCTTCCTTCATCAGCCGTTTGCTGCACGTTTCGTTTGCTACTTAACAACCTGATGTAAGAAGTATTACTCCATTCCAACAACTACTTAACAACTACTTATATAACCACGTTTAATGAGCTTTAATTAGTAATTAGTAAAATGAAATGTCCATTTTTCGCTCCCTTTATTAGTAAGTTAGTCTTCCTTTCTCTTTTACATCCGATAATAAAACAAAACGAACCCTTAGTTTTTTAATATTCTATAACAATTTGCAAGTATTCGGAAAAACACGTGCTGAACCTTCTTATTAATCCTCCAGCTTGTGTTATGAACAGTGTAGTTTCCTGTAATCATATCACGTTGTTCACCATTGATGCCAGAAGTAACCAAGACACTCGAATCAATTTGCCACTGTGCAAACGCTTTTTTCGCACCCCAACTTTACGATCCACTTTCTCAAAGTCCTTGAATTCTTAGGGAATAAATCTGTTTCTTAAGTTAAGCTTGCTAGTTCGGTGACTTGAGTAGAGAATGATTCAGACAGTGCCATTCGGAAGATTCAGTTCCTTAAATGCGTATCCACAACCGCCCGTAGAAGCCCTCGCAACGTCTGAAACTGGCTTAACGCGCTGCGGTGCTGAAAGCTGCACCTGCGGGAAAGTTCTCGGGAAAAGTTGCCGGCGAGGGCGGGGCAAGGGCGGGGCGAGGGCGGGGTGAGGGCGGGGCGGGGCGGGGCGGGGCGATGCGGGGGCGGAGGCGGGGCTGCGGCGGCCGGCTCCCGCGCTGGAGCAAAAACGCATCAGATAAGGGCGCGGCGGCCGCGTGGCCGGGAATAGATAGGCGGCTGATAGCGACGGCGGGGGGGCATTGCACGGGCTGCAGCCGGCGGGAAAGCCCTCGTTGCCGCGTTATAGTCCGCAAACGCTACGCAGTCCCTAAAGGCCGCTTTACACCGTTGGCGCAGTGATAGGCGAGTGTTTCGCAGTTGTGTTTTCGCGAAAGCACTATGAAACTGGATCTGTCATTTCCCAAGCACTGCTCGGATTTAAATACTACTCGGTGGAACACTACGTTGATTCGAATTCGAACTGAAACCCTTTACTGTTTTTTTTTGACAAAATGGAACAAAATAATGTACCTGAATAAATTTTCTTAGAATGAAATATTCGAATGTATTTCTAGAAGGCACTGCAACAAGGGATTGGAAGACGAAACTCACCATGCCTTGATTTTTAAAATATTATTGAATTCGTTTTTGACATTTAGATTTGGATAAGGCATGAATACTTCTGATCCCGCGCATGCAAAAGCTCGGGCGCGCGCGCACACGCACACACACACACAAACTCACATACATGTACACACTCACATACATGTACACACTCACATACACGTCACATACACGTCACACTCACTCACACGTACACACTCACATACACGTTCATACTATCATACACATACACGTTCACACTCTCATACACGTCCACACTCTCATACACGTTCACACACACATTCACACGTTCACTCACACGTTCACACCCACATTCACACGTTCACTCACACGTTCACACCCACATTCACACGTTCATTCACACGTTCACACACACATTCACACGTTCACACACACATTCACACGTTCACACACACATTCACACGTTCACACACACATTCACACGTTCACACACACATTCACACGTTCACATACACATTCACACGTTCACACACACATTCACACGTTCACACACACACATTCACACGTTCACACACACACATTCACACGTTCACACACACACATTCACACGTTCACACACACACATTCACACGTTCACACACACATTCACACACACACATTCACACGTTCACACACACACATTCACACGTTCACACACACACACATTCACACGTTCACACACACACATTCACACGTTCACACACACACACGTTCACACACACATTCACACGTTCACACACACATTTACGCGTTCACACATACGTTCACACACGTCCACACGCACGTTCACACTCGCGTTCACACACGCGTTCACACACGCGCGCGTTCACACACACACACACACGCGCGCGCGCGTTCACACATTCATAAATCTACATGGTTTCATAGAGCGCAGCACGTGCGTCTTCAAATGCGACGTATTTCTCTCCGTTTGCGCGGCAGGCAGACTGTTAGCATTCTTTGCAAATTGTTCGATTGCGGAGGCGGAGTGTGGGAGGAGCGTGGGGAGGCGCCGTGGGTGGCGGCGGCGCTTGTGCAAACACGCGCGGCGCTGCGCTGGGCTGCGCGAAGCGGAGAGAAAGCGGCGCCTCTCGGCATTGGCGCCCACGCGGCGTCACGCGCGCTGCAGCGCGACCCACACTGTCGGGTCGAGTGGCCGCCACGCGCCGACGCACCGCGCCGCTCGCCGCTCCTTCATTATTTGCTCTTTACGAACGCGTCGACTGATTGGGGCATCAGTACCATAAGTGTAGTGCAGGTTGTAACCCGTGAACTGTCAGCGTTCCTCTCCCGCATAAACGGGAGACCCGGTGCCGACCAACTCGTCGACTTGTACTTTGTCTCCTCCAAGTATCTCTACCAATAGTTACCGCCCTAGTCGGGAGAAACTCTAGGCTCCAGACTGGTCTCCCGACATCTGTAGAAGCGTAGTTGATGTGTGTGTGTGTATGTTAATGTAAGGAGGTGAGGACATGGGAAAAGATGGAAATATCGCGCGTAGTCCGTGGTCGCATTCTAAGGTCCGGCTCCGGCATTCATCTGGTATTGATTGGAGAAACCACGAAAAACCAAATAGAGCTATCGTCCGGTAGAATTCTCCTCCAGACAGCGGCTGACTCTGACCTATCTACTCGTATGTAGCTAGAATCGAGAATCCTCCCACTCAAAAGTCCCTGCAGGCACAGCCTCAAAGAGCTCTGAGATAATGTCAGCCAGTCTCCGACATGCGTAGTAGTATAGTGCATATAAGTGTGTATTTATTTATTTATTTATTTATTTATTTATTTATTTATTTATTTATTTATTTATTTATTTATTTATTTATTTATTTATTTATTTATTTATTTATTTATTTATTTATTTATTTATTTATTTATTTATTTATTTATTTATTTATTTATTTATTTATTTATTTATTTATTTATTTATTTATTTATTTATTTATTTATTTATTTACGTAAAAAAAACAGTTAAAAACTGCGTATGACGTGCTATGGGGAAAAGTGAATTGTGTGCACATTTTCAAAATTCTGTGATCCCTACACTAATACTCATATACTACTTAAATTTTGAATTTTGAAAGGGAAAAAAAACTAAACTCCCACGTAATAAAATCTATTTTCAAGGATAAATAAGCAATAAATTTTGAATTTTGAAAGGGAGAAAAAAACAAACAAAAAAACTCCCATGTAATAAAATCTATTTTCAAGGCTAAATAAGCAATAAATTTTGGCTCTTATTACTTCCTGCCGCGACAACATGGAAACATTAATTTGAATAATTGTATTTCCCACTGAATTCTAGAAGACGTGCGCAGAAAATGAAGTTACATTTATGTCCAGAAGCAAAACAAGGGGCCATCTCAGCATTTGCTCAATGGATCACGGAAACTGGACGAAAAAGATCTGGACGAAACTGGACGATCGAGATGGGGGTCATTGACCCGGAAGCTGTGTTACAATAGTTGTTACAGGTTGTTTATACTCATTTATACAGTCCAAATGGTAATTAATGCATTATGTATCATTATTAAAATTAATGTTACTTTTCTTGTGATGCTCAGTATAGTCTCTAATTGTATAGAAACAGTTATGCAGCAGAAACGATTTCACTTGGGATATAAACTTTTCTATTGAATTTAATCGTTTAATGTCATCTGGCAAAGTGTTGTAAAATAATGTACATATATTGTATGTGAATTTTTTGTAATGAGCTGTTGATACTGTCACCTGATGAATATGACTTCTACGTCGAGTGTTATAGTAATAGACTTCGGCATTTTCTGAAAATATATTCCCGCCCTTAAGCAAGTCATTTTTGACAAAAACCACTGATTCGTAAATAAAAAGACACGGTAACGGTATGTGTATGTGTATGTAAGTGACTGATTGTGAGAGGAAGGGGAGATGTTGGCATTAGCTTCAAGAAGAAAACTGTGGATTTCTCGTAGAATAAACGCAAAAAACGATATTCAATGTCACATGCCTGAAGAAATTTTCGCCGCCTGACGTCAGAGCGACGTTTGTGGAAGAAGCATGTGGAAAACGAAAAGTAGACGATTAGGTAAGAATGATCGCGCGCGATCTGTGGTCCGTTTGTTAAGATACTTCTCTCGCATTCATCTAATATTGATCGGAGAAAACAGGGGAAACGACCGATCAGTAGACCCGCTAGATTTCTCCTCCAGATAGTGGCTGAACTGCGACCATGCCCCATGCTGTTTTGAAATGGCCAGTAGTAAATAATACAGAAGAAAGAAACATCTGAAGACATAAATATTTAGAAGAAACGTGTTTTTTAATGTTTAACTTATTGAATAAAAATGAGGAATACAATTATTATTTTAAATTTACTTGTGCTTGGCCTTCCGTAATTATCTACCAAAAATGTATATAATGCAAATTACAAAATGATTAAATGTATTTGATTATATAGATAATTATATAACTTTGGATTTCCTATCCTCATGGAGGAATACTAATTTTGGCGGGTCAAAAATATTGGTATTTTTCGCCTGAGCGGTTTCTGAGAAGGACTTTGTTTGCCTTTTTTCTTTGTACGGTTGATGGAATCTTTGAGATTTCGGTATAGAAACAATAATTTAAGAAGGAAAAAAGGACGGAAATAAGAGCGACACAGTTCATTATGTATTGGGATATTTGGTATACACCAAGATTCCTTTTTAAGGGTTTGGAGAAATTTGTTTCGAAAAATTCGCATTTTTACTACATTGGAATTGATAGGCGAAGTCCAGACACAAACGAAGTACAATTTTCTTGGATCATTCATTGGTAGAGTGCAATTCTTATGTGTTATCGGGGTGATGGATAGAGTTTTTGTTTATAGAGAATAATTGGTAAGTTTGATCGTCGCAAAATTAGATATTTAGTGTATGGTAGGCCTATTTAGTTTTCAATTGAGCCTTCTATGGAAGAATACGTCAAGATATCTGACTTTTGTTACAGAGGATACAAGTATTTCTCTCTCATTGATTCATAAGGGGAGATGGTTTGTTTTGTCTAGGGAGCGTGAAGAGGTTTTCCTTGAATTTTCTTGTATTTGTTTGGATGTGCCATTTTTGGCTCAGTCGAAAAAAGGAGCTGTGATGTTGTACGACTTCTATTCCTGAATCTATATCTGTACTGTTAATACCGAATGCGCGCAGAAACTGAAAGAACTCTTCGCAACCTCCAGTCATGTGGTGCCTATGGTTTCGGTAAATACTCAGAAACTCGGCTAAACCCCAAAGCAATTGAACCCTTTCCCTTTTGATTCATAACTGCTAATATTTGATTGTGCTATTCTGCGATTTCTCGTCTAACTGAATTCTCATACTCAGTGCATCACTGCTGCGTCAAAGCTGATGTCATGAGACAGCAAAGCTCCCAGGAAAAGAAAGTTCACCATCAAATATTTATTATTCACGCCTTGCGTTATAGAACAACATTAAACACATTACATACACATTGTCGCGTTACTACGTACTTGCCTTGTTTTGTAATGATGCGACAATGTTTCGAGAAAGAACTCGTGTATTATCAGGTCCTGGTAACGAAAAAGTGGAAAAATCTTGTTCCTATATGTAGTACATTACTTCCTCTACTTCCTCGGGAGCTTTCGGGTGTGCCCGTCCTCTTTGATTCTGTTTTATGTGTAATTGACACGGCCCGTTCCGACACCGCTGGTCGGTTAGGATGGGACCAAACTTTTATTGAGTCCCCGGCTGCTATGACGCCCGGAGACGCAACTACTGAAACTAGTCTTAACAGGGCCACACTAGATGCCACACCTAACTGGAAGGAAAACATTTCAACTTGGATAGGACATTGGGGTATTTCTCAAACTAATGTAGATAAAGAACTCTTTGAGGTGGGAAATGAACTCAAAAGAAATATCCAATCCCAGGACCAATTGAACGAGACCTAGGCCAGGTTGGTAGAGATTTTGGGGGGCTCCTCTGTACCCACCACCACCAGGCCTAAAAAGCCCCGTAGGCGTGGAGGCAAACGCGCCAGGAAGCGCTACTCTTATGCTAGGGCGCAGGATCTTTTCAAGAATGATCCAGCACTTTTGGCAAAATGCATTAGAACGGGCATTGACTGTACTAGTGTCGACCAACAGCCCCTTAACAGGGATGAGGTTAATGACCTGTACAAATCCATTTGGGGTAATACGCCCCCAATTCGGCTTTCCGAATTAAGAGAGGATGATAAATTTTCGACACCTGAAATGGACCCAGACACAATTCTCTACGCGGTGCAAGTTGCCGAAATTAAAAGTCGTCTGGCTGGGATGAAAAATGCCACAGCTCCAGGACCAGATAAGATAAAAGTTAGCAATATATCTTCAGGAGCAAAAAGTGAAATATTGTCCCTATTGTACACCCAAATTTTATACACTGGTTTTGTGCCTTCTGGGTGGAAAGCAAATCGCACCATCCTTATACCAAAAGAGGGTAAGGATAATAAGTTTGTCACTAACTATCGCCCCATCACAATTAGTTCCCTGCTGTGCAGAATCTTTTGGGGCATTATGGAAAAACGCATTCGATCCGTGGTGACGTTCAATCCACGCCAGAAAGGGTTTATTCCTGAACCTGGCTGTTTCGCCAACGTTCAAATTCTTCACGAAGCAGTCAGTGAAATGAAAAAAGTAGAGGGTGGTGTCGGCGCTGTGCTAGACATATCTAAAGCATTTGACACTGTTCCTCACGCGGCGATTCGGTGGGCTCTATCCAGGAAAGGGATCCCCGACGCCTTTACCAATTTGGTAATGGACTCTTACACCGACGTTTCCACAGTTATTCAGCACCCCTCGAAAGGCATTGAGGTACCAATTCGTAGAGGAGTTAAACAGGGGGACCCCTTGTCCCCACTCCTTTTTAACCTCATTATGGAGTGCTTGCTTGAGAAATTGGATAACATGTCGGGATATCCGCTATTGGAAAGGAGTGTATCCGTATTAGCATTTGCTGATGATCTGGTGCTGTTAGCAAAAGATACCCCACGAGCTCAAGAATTGGTTGATATTGT
Organism: Teleogryllus occipitalis; assembly: GCA_011170035.1. NCBI lineage: Eukaryota > Metazoa > Arthropoda > Insecta > Orthoptera > Gryllidae > Teleogryllus > Teleogryllus occipitalis. The sequence continues at coordinate 55,992 of BLKR01006437.1, forward strand.
GGTGGAATATCTTGGGGCCCTCGGAATGACATTGTCAGTCGCGAAGTGCTCATCATTCCAAATTACAACCTTTGAACGATCCTGGTTCATTGAAGACCCTTGTCTGGAAAGGTTGGGGGAGAGAATTCCTCTGGTCAGTGATGATCATACCATAACATACTTGGGAGTGAACTACTCTATCTGGAACGGCTTCCCATGTAAAGCATCCATATCGAATTTGATGGAAGCAGTGACGAGGCTACAGAAGGCGCATTTAAAGCCCACTCAGAAATTGGCATTACTTCACACCTACATAATGCCACACTACCTCTACCAATTAGTTTTATTGATGCCATCTATGTCGATGCTCAGGGAAGCGGACTGTCAAATTAGAGTGGCAGTCAAACAGTTCCTACACCTGCATATGAGTACTGCAGATGGATTATTTTACCTGGCCAAGAGAGATGGAGGACTGGGATTGCTGCGGCTCGCCCAACACGTTCCTAGGGTAGCGTTGAACCTGGAGTTACGACTAGAAAAATCTGCAGATCCCATTTGCAGATGGCTGAGCTCCTGTCCGAGTTTCTACCAACGGACATTTAAAACCGCCAAAGCATTGAGACTCAACTGGCCCTATACCGAACAAGATTTAAGATCTTATAAGAAGAAATGCGCCGATGACGAGATAGCCGCCTGGGAGGAGCTGGGATCCCAAGGGAGAGCGGTTAAGGCGCATATAAACGATCCGATTGGAAATGCCTTTTTGAAAGACTATAATCTTCTGAAACCTGGTCTTTTTATCACTGCTCTCCAATTGAGATCAAATACCGCTGCCAATAAAACTACTCTTAGTAGAGGAAGGTCCAGAGAGGATGTATACTGCAGGAAGTGCAATACAGCGGTAGAAACTATGAATCACATCCTCGGTCAGTGCATTTTTACGAAACCAGTTAGAATAAAGCGTCATGACGAGATAAAGAACTTTATAGAGGGGAAGATGCTCCGGAAATCAGACACTGTGGTGTCTACGGAAGCCACTTTCTCCGTTGCCGAAGGGGTTAGACTCAAACCTGACCTGGTAATAAAAAGCTGGGAGGGGGTCCATGTGGTCGATGTGACTGTCCGCCACGAGGATGGGTCTAACCTTCTAAAAGCAGGGGAGGAAAAAGTGGTAAAGTACCAACCAGTCATTCCCCTGGCAGCCCAACTTCATGGAGTGCCCAACGCCAGAATCCTGCCTGTGGTGGTTGGAACCTCTGGGGCTATGCCACGATCAACAGTCAGTGC